>CM053783.1:136624752-136859752 GCA_028749045.1 Cupressus sempervirens | reverse complement strand
AATTTGAGTGGCTTTCTCTGAAGGACTTGCAAACATTCAAAGCAATGTCACCATGAAAATTGATTTACAAATAAGATAGTTAGTTCCACTCAGTTAAGAGATTTTCTGCTATAATGGTTAGAGAGTAATAGTAATATGATATAAGAATAATGCAACTATCTTTGTTGTTTCAAAACTCTATTTTTCTAATCCTCTTTCTTTATTTTGATTGATCAACTCACAAACGCATCAACTTCATACTACACATGCTAGATCTCATAGTTCTGTTATGCTCAATTTTACCTTCTATCTTCTTCTTCCCACATAACTTGATCAACAACAATGAACATCGTGTTCATCCCTTAAATAGAAAACTTATTATCACCTCACCAAATTCTTTTATGTTTTGTTACTTAATCACAATCGTTTAATATTCATCTAGCTCAAATTCATTGAATCTCAAAACTTAAGTATCACACCTTCACCTTGATCTTTGTGCTTATTCTTCAAATCATTAAATCTCCTTCATTGTATCTTCTTTGAATTTCTCCAGTCGTAGATCTCATAACTAACTTCATTCTTATCTTCAAAACTTCTCGATCAATCTATATTTTCATCAAATGTCAACCTCAAACCAATTCTCTTCCAAATTGTTCTTCTTTCACTTTCTTAGTTTCAATACTAAGATTGATTAACATTTTTCTTTCTTGGTTAATATTATCATCCTTCATTCACTTTTAATGTGCTTAGTGACAACTAAGTTCTTCATTCACCAACCAAACTACTAGCTTGGTGCATCTTTCTATCTATTTGTCTACTCACTTCATGACTTCAAAACTTTCTTATATATTCTCTCAATACTTAATCAAATAATGTAAAACGAACAAATCATCATTATATTGTCAAAGTCTAATTCGTCAAGTGCCCATTGAAATCTATACACTTAGCAACACTTCATCAATATACTTTCTTCAAATCCTTTTCAACAATCAAATGATATGGAACTCTAGTGAATTATCATAAATTCTCACCAATTAGGATTGACATCATGACAACATAACAACTGATATGATTCTTCTACAAACATTGTCAACATAATTAGTTGGGGCTAATAGTCTCCCCATTTGAAATTGATGGAAACACATTACATATCATTAGTTTATGAAGAAATACCATCAAACTAACATAAACTCCTCCAGCTCTAACTTCGTTAGGTACTTTGGAATTTCAATTCTTTTCTCTTTACCAGGTTCTTTGCTATGCATCTGGTTGTTAGCAACTTCTTCCTATTCTCCCCCTTCGAGTATACATCATGTTTTTTCCCCTTTGACAATAATAATTATCTTCATCATACACTCATATGTCCATACAAATTCTCACCCCCTTAAATATTTTATTTCATTCAATACTCTTCCCTTAACTGCTTCCTTCATCACTCTACCCCTTTGACAAAAATGCCAAAGGAAACTATAAGCTTCAATGAGAAACTTACAAAAACTTATAGTTATACCTTGTACCTTGCATGCACTAATTACATCTTCTACATTAGATTCATCTTCACAACTCTAGGAAAGTTCCTAAAGAGTGAACTCATGCATCAACTCCATAAAAATGTTCTGATTATTCATGAATTGATGCAACATGCATGCATCTTTCTCTTAGTGAATATTGGATAGGGGAAGGATCCATAATTTGAGCATCCTAAGGCAATGGATTTGTGAATATATCTTCTATTTGCTCTTTGGATTGCACATATTGTAGTTTGTCTTGTTTTTCTTGAACTTGCTCTCTCAAGTAGTGATACTTGATAGATATGTGCTTTGTTTATGCATGCATCATAGGATAATTTGATATGTTGATATCCCTAGTATTGTCACAATTGATTATTACATATTATATGATGTCCTCTCTCATACCTTACAGCATTTGTTTAATCCACACAATGTTTGAAAAATTAATTGCAACAACTACAAACTTGGCTTCAATAGTGGACTAAGAGATAAAACTATTTTTATTTCTTTCCCATGTTATCAATATTTCTCCTAAAAATAATACCCAAAACCAATACTCTTTATATCATCAATATTTCATGTCCAATCAACATCAATGTACACTCAGCTGAAAATCCCCTTCTTTCTTGTACTTTAAACCACTTTCTTCAGTTCCCTTCAAATATCTAAATATTCTTTTTACTACAGTCATATGTGTCTCCTTAGGATTGGCTGAAAATATTTCTACTACACCAACTACATTTGCAATCTCAGGTCTTCTATGGACTACATATTGTAACTTTTCAATCATAGATATGTATAGTGCTTCATTTACTTTTGTTGAGCTGTCTTCCTTAGACAATTTACATCCAGTGACCATAGGGGTGCCAACTAGTCTTGACTCATCCATGCCAAATGTTTTCAATATCTCCTTGATGTATTTGGACTAAGTTGTTGGAAATATGACCAATCAGCCAAATAAGGTGAGATATGTAGTTGTCATTTATGGAAACAAATTTTTTTTAGTTTAGTTATGATTATTTGTGAAGGAAAATTGTATAAGTATTGGACAATGTTATAGTAGCATGACAAGATTTGTTGATAGTAGAATATTCTCTTGTGCAGTTAACCCTAGATGCATGACATCATCTTGATGATGCATACCAGTGCACATGTCCATACAAGAAACCTAGTTCAAGTTATGGAGGAAATACTAATGTAGTTATTTCACATTGCAGAACAGAGCATGTTAGTAAACTATGTTGAACGATTTAAAGAATTGTTTTAATTATCAAATCTTGATGAGCCGACTCTAATGATGATATGTAATCCGACTAAGGAAGAATTTATTAATATGTTTGATATAAGTAAAGAATTTCAATTGTGAAGTTAGTGTGTTAAGCGATGAGATACTATGTGATGTGAAGTAATGTTATGTGATGCAAGATATGATGCAAATTGATATATGTGCATTTACCCTTGTATGAAGAACTGACAATCAAAGGAATTGTGAAGTATAGCAAGTGATCCAATATTGTATGTATATCTATTCTCTTGAAGAACTTATTGTATAGTTGCGTGTTAGGGCAGTGGGCTCTTCTTGCACATATTTGTATGTGATCCACCAAATCCTAATAGGGTTGAAGCAACTCTTAACTAGGTTGAGGCTTCTAACAAGGCCTAGTCTTCTAACAGGGACTTGAGACACTATACATTCTTCATAGACTCCTAACAAGGTCAATATCCTTAATTGAATTCTTTTATATAATGAATCATCTTGTGGGTTTCATCCCCACCGGGGTTTTCCCTTGGCTAGGGTTTCCTTAGTTAAATAAATATAGTGTTATATGAGCTCTCTTTGTGCATGGTTATTTATACTGTTCAACATTATTGGTTTACTTCCTTATGTATGCATTAAAGTAATTAATAATATCTAGTTGTGGGCAAAAAGATTGAAAATACTGATTCAGTCTCCCCTCTCAGTATTATCTATTTCTAACAATTGGTATCAAAGCTTACTTATTCAGAAGAGGCTTAATAGCTTGAATAAGATCCCTATGAATTTGGAACAGTTGAAGAAAAATCTTGAAGAAGCTCTTGAACAAATGAAAGAGATGGTCTAAGAGTTAGATATAAAGACGCAAAAGCTTACATTGGTGAACTAAAGGACAAGATAGATGACCTAAAGCAAAAAGGACCTAGTGAGCAAACCAATGATGATGATATTGAAGATCTAAAGAAAGAAAATGAGATCTTGAAACATGAGTTAAAAATAGTTAAACTTAAGCTAAGTCTTAAGAAAAATGGAGGAGAGAATGACTATGAAATAAAAGTTGAAAATGCAAATCTAAGATCCCAATTAAGCAAAGTAACATCTAAATTGGAATCTATCAAGTTAGAGCATGCAGAATTAGAGAAATACAACACTATTGTGAAAGGTGAGTTGGTGCAAACCAAAGAACAACTTGAGAAATTATATACTAGCAGTGAAAATATTGAAGAACAAATATCTGTACAGAGACCTGGTTATGAGAAGACTAGACTTGGATTCTTCCTTGGACAATCCACCAAGAAATCTATTGAGAGAAAATAACCTAATACTCCTGAAGTCAAAAAGGATCTAAGCATAAGAAAAATAGATGATACATCTAAAGACAAGGAGGATGTTACTCACTCTGAGAAATCTAAAGAATCTGATCAAGATGAGGATAATAAAGGAAAGGAATCTCATGCCAAGTGTAATGAACTTGAACATACTAGAGATGATTGCAAAGGTAATTCTTTTAAACCTATTTCAAATTTTTATTGTCATGGATATGGACATTATGCAGTAGATTGTAAGAAACCTAAATTTGATAATGATAATACAAATAGTAGAATGTTTAGAAACACTAACTATGCAGGCAACAAAAGAAAATCTCATAGCAATGGAAGTGGAGAAAGAAGATAAATTGTTTGTTACAGATGCAACAATCTTGGACACATAGCAAGGAATTATAGAGTACCTGATAACCAGAATAATGACCAAAGAAGGAATGTACCTGTATGTCAATTATAATATAACTTTGGACACACAACAAGGTTTTTCAGAATGGATTGAAGAAACCTCAATAGGAATCAGAACTACAAAAGGAACAACAGAAGAAATGATGACAGTCTAAAGGAAGAAATGAAGGAGTTGATGGAAGAATTAAGGAAATATTTGTAAAGGAAAGAGAAACTGGAAGTTCTAATATAGTTTAGGAAGAAGCTCATCCTAATGTACTTGATAAGGTAGTAAAGTCACTTATTGTCTGTGACCCATCTTACCTGCATTAAGCATTCTTAGTAAAATAGTGTGTTAGTTAATAATAACTGATGTTAGAGAGAATATCACAAGTTGTGCAGTTAGCAGTATATACTAGACATTGAGAGGAGTCTACAGTGAAGTGCACATTGCTTAATATGACCAATATAAGGTTGTGTAAGAAGAATAACCTCTCTGTTATACAGAGACAATATTTTGGACTAGTGGTAGATACACATTTAATGTGAAGTATAGATTGCAAAAGATTTAAAGGATGCAAATTGATTTACGAACATCATTTTCTTGTGCAAAATCTTAAGTGCAAGATTGAAGAGAGATTTGAAGTGTTGGAGATACGCGAGATCGTTGAAAACCCTAAAACATGAAATTAAGGTATTTTTTGAATTTGTTTAGCATATTTTTAGAAATGGCAAGATGAGAAGTGTTTAATGTTAGTAATAGACCTAGATATAACTTCAAGAAACACCCATTTGTTTATTTTCTTGATGATCCCATTGGAGCATTTTCACAAGTACCAAAAAATGTTCTTCATGTCGAGGACATAAGAGGTTATATTCATTATAAAATAGAAAGCATAGGAGATATTGAGATTCATAAGGAATTGGAGAAAATGTGCAACAATGACTTGTCATTGAAATATATATATGCATATCTAGAACAACTTAACTTAGCTAAGCACATGTTCTATATGGACTTTGATAACCACAAATGGACAAGAATCATTTTGAGCAGAGTTCATGATGACCTTATATGGTTGGGAGATTCAGTCATATGCATTGATAATGACCTAATTCACAAGGTCACAGGTTTGAGTAATGAAGGATGTAATCCTGTGAACATAAAGAATGTGCGCAAGTTAGTTGAAACAAATCTCAACACAAGTTTTGATAGTAGAAACATGAAGATCAACATCATTCAAGATGATGGAGCGAGACTTGCCAGTAAAATATTGGGATATAAGTTCAACCATGGATCTAGGATAGATTCAATCCCTACCAAATTTCTTCATGCAGCTTATCTGATGGCAGTAAAGGGTGAAAAGGTCAATCTATGTGATATTATGCAAACTCTGTTGTTGGATAACATATCAAAAATCAAGAAGTCTAGGAGTGTAGTCTTTAGGTTTGAATCCCTATTGACTCATATATTCTTCTACACAACAAAGAAGTTTCCTAGTATTTCAAATTGGGATGGAAGTGAGTGCACAATGCAGATTACCACTCATGCATATAGAACTAAACCAGAAATAGTCAAAGATATTGATATTGACAGAATAATGAAATCATTCCAAGCAGAAATGAAGCAAAGGTATAGGATACCTTCTGCGATGGTGGAAAAATATAAGGATGAACTATGTTTTATGGTAGAAACAGAATTCACATGCATGGAGGTAGTAGTTCCTCGAGTAAAGTTCATTGAACCTATGGGTTATGAAATGAGTAATGAACTAATTGAAGGATATGCATAGATAATTCTACATTCTGAAGTTGATTTTTAATGCCCTAGATGGGGGACATATACTAAAAAGATGAGAGAAGTCAAAACAAATCAAATAGTCATGGACTCCAAGAATAAGGAAGAAAAGCTAATTGATTCTATCTTAAAGGAATTAGGGATGTCAAGAAAGGAATTTGAAGAGGTGAAAGGGAAACCCTTGGAAATGAAGGCCAATGGTTAATCTAAACTATTGTAGTGGTCAAACCTACTGAAGAGGTCATAGTTGCATAGACAAGTGCAAAAGCACCTATAGTGCCATATGCAGTAGTTGCACAACAACAACCTTTGAGGAATCCAAAGAAAACAAAGGAAGCATCAACACCAAGGAATTCCACAAGGCTTGAGAAAACCAAACCCCCTACTGAGAAGAGAGTCAAGAAAACTACAAGTGGACCAAGTAAGAGAAGAAGAACCTTGCAAATCAGTTCCTCTGAATATGAAGAAGAGATTGGTGACAGACCAGTAGAACCAACAGATAAGGAAGTGAAGACTTTAGCAGGAAGAAAAGCATGGAAACCAAAGGTAGAAAATGTTAACATGAAAATTATTAATGACAATAATTTTGTGAAATTGAATAAGTATTATGGCTTGTATAATAATATGGATAGAAGATAGCTAGAGAATGTTGTAGTTAGAAATATGATCCTAAAAGATAAAAGGTTTGATAGCATAAGAGGTCAAATACCTGAAGATTTGTACAATAGACTAAGAAATAGGAAAAGTAGAGTAATTGAGGAAGATAAGAAAATAAAGATAAATATGGTGAAAAAGTTATGTATAGTAAATAATGAGGAAGAGCTAACAAAAATTCTGAAAGGAATAGCACCATTATTAAGGAATAAGAAGAGATCCATTCTTCTTATGGGAGGAAATTATGAAGAAGTGAATATGGAAACTCAAAAGGCTATAGTTACATACATGTCTACTATGCCTAAGGAGTCTAAGGAGATTACACAGCTAGAGAAGGCAAGCTCTATGCCTAAGGAGTCTAAGAGGAGTGCACAGATAGAGGAGACAAGCCCTACTGTGGTAACAATCAGTCCACCTCATAGTTCTGAGCAACCAACTAAAACTTCAATTCCAAGTGATTCACCACACATTACCATTGGCAGTGAATCTATGCAAGTAGATAACACCAATGTGGTAGTGGATAGAACTGAAGACCCATTTAAAGATTTTGGCCCCAATATTGTTGGAAATATTGTTGATTATAATAGCTCATCTGATGAGGAAATAGAATAGGAGCAAAAGGAAAAAGATGCACCTTCTAAAAAGAAATTTGAAGCTAGCACTAAATCAACTACTACAAGTGCACCTTTAGCAATAGCTACAGTAAAACCATCTACACCACCTTCACAAGTAGCAATAATCACTATAGTAGTAGTACAGTCAGATGAAGAAGAGGAGGCAAAAAACCTTATATCTTCTTTAAGTTAACTCCATCTATAGAAGAAATCAATCAAATCTATTGAGAAGACTTTAACCTTAGTCTTGGATACATTGGAAAAGATAGTAAGTTCTATTGATACACCTGCAGAAATTCAATAGAAAGTAGCAATTTTGTGCAAAACCTTTGATAATGAATTTACAATGCTTACCAAAGTTGCTACAATTCAAGCACGGACTGAGCATGATGGTAAACTTCTTAATAGCATGTGTACAAACATAAGAAATGATATAAAAACACTAAGTGTATGCATTAAGGCATTAAAGCAGAGTATGGAGGAAGGGAAGCAGATATATGCTAAGTACAACATGGCATACCTTCACCTTCATAGTTTTGATGAAAAAATCAAAGAAAAGATAACTGAGCTTCAGACGTTCACTGATAAATATCTGAAATAGAATCAAAAGTTAGAAACCTTTGAGCATACAATACAAGCAATTCATGATAGCATCCAGGATATATAAGCAGAAAAGGAGAAAGCTCTAAAATGATTTACTCTTTTGAGGGACCATTTATCTCCAAATATTACATAGTTACAGAATTAGTTGGAGGAATGTTTGGCAGCCAAGACCTCATATGAAAAGTTTGTGGGTATAGATTTGAATGCAGTAGAGTTAGCTGCATATGCTCTGTGTGCTAATCAATGTGTCTGATGCACTAAAAGATAGTTGGAAGAAACACCTTGCACAGTTGAAGACTAACTTCAATGATTGTTTCTCCAAGTTTTGATGTAGCTTTCATAGTTTGATAGGATTTTCTTTTTTTTGACACCTTTGTCATTGATGTCAAAGGGGGAGAAATAAGGAAATTGTAATTGCAATTGTAAATGTAATTTATATAGCTGTACGTTGACATATGGTAGTAAGATTTTCCTTAAGAAAGCTTTGTAATTGCAGTTATAAGGGATGTAATCTTTTCAAAACATGAATACAATGTTTTTACTGTGTTATGGTTATTTACTTTGATTGGTGTGACAACATGTTTGGGACTTAGCCAATTTTCCCAAAATGTTGCTATCAATGCCAAAGGGGGAAATTGTTGGCAATATGACCAATCAGTCAAATAAGGTGAGATATGTGGTTGTCATTTATGGAAACATATGATTTATAGTTTAGTTATGATTATTTGTGAAGGAAAATTGTCTAAGTATTGGACAATATTACAACAACATGACAAGATTTGTTGATAGGGGAATATTCCCTTGGAATATTGTCTTGTGCAGTTAACCCTAGATGCATGGCATCATCCTGATGATGCATATTAGTTTCCATGTCCATACAAGCAACATAGTTCAAGTTATGGAGGAAATATTGATTCAGTTATTTCACATTGTAGAACAAAGCATGTCAGTAAACTATGTTGAACAACTTGAAGAATTGTTTTAATTGTCAAATCTTGATGAGCCAACTCTAAGGATGATATGCGAGTCGACTAAGGAATAATTTATTAATATGTTTGATATAAGTAAAGAACTTCAATTGCGAAGTTAGTCTGTTATGCAATGAGATACTATGTGATGCGAAGTAATGTTATGTGATGCAAGATATGATGCAAATTGATATATGCACAGTTACCCTTGTATAGTTGCATGTTAGGGCAGTGGGCTCTTCTTGCACACATTTGTATGTGATCCACCAACTCCTAACAGGGTTAAAGCAACTCTTAACTAGGTTGAGGCTTCTAACAAGGCCTAGTCTCCTAACAGGGACTCAAGACACTATACATTCTTCATAGACTTCTAACAAGGTTAATATCCTTAACTGGATTCTTTTATATAGTGAATCATCTTGTGGATTTCTTCCCCACTAGGGTTTTCCCATGGCTAGGGTTTCCCTCTTTAACAAAATATTGTGCTATGAGCTCTCTTTATGCATGGTTGTTTATATTGTTTAGTATTATTGGTTCACTTCCTTATGTATGCATTAAAGTAATTAATAATATCTAGTTGTGGGCAAAAAAGATTGAAAATAGTGATTCACCCCCCCTCTCAGTATTATCTATTTCTAACATGAGTAACAAATATTCTTGATGAACTTGTAAACTAATAAATAATTGTATCTCACCAAACATAGACATCTCAAATTCTTTACTCATCAAATTAGAAAATGACTTGCACAACAATTCATTTCCTCCATAAATTTTGTTATCAACAAATATTTTTGCTATCAATAGCTTATTTTCAACTTCACTCTTCAAGTATAGGTTATTATCATCACTAGTTTTGAAAAAACTAATTTTGACCAAATAGGAATACAATATTTCATACCATGCTCTTGGTGCTTTCTTCAATCAATACAAAGATTTTTTTACTTTACATATTACGTGTTTCTTTTTTCTTTTTCCTAGTTCCTCAAATCCTTTAGGTTGATCAATGTAGATCTCTTCCTCCATAATTTCATTTAGAAATGCAAATTTAACATCTATTTGATAGACTTTGAATCTTTTGTATGCAACATTAGTGTTCTCACTCCTTCCAATCTTGTGACATGTGAAAAGGTTTCTCTATAGTCAATTCCTTATGTAAGGAAACTTGGCAATAAAGAATATAACCGTTTCCACATAACCCATAATAGATCTAAAATAAATACAAAATTAAAATCCACATGCAAGAGAATAGACAACATACCCACAAAATTGTGACACAAGATATACCCTGGGAAACCCTCATTGAGGGAAAATCCCAGCCTCCAAAAGCATCCATCACCATGTATTATTCAGCAAAAAATACCATTGCCATACAACCATGGAAGCCTTCATGGCCATAGCCACAACCGAGAAAACTATGTGAACAAGCATGAATCCACACATCCCATGCCATGCTTTCAACCTTCACAAATGCTCCCTTGGCTAACCTGTCAAGCCTTGTCCCACTCGACTCTTGCCTTTTTTCTTCTCCTTGTCACTCTCTCTCACACTCTACAACAACTACCCTTGTGGCTACTTATATAGTAGCAAGTCCCACAAAACCACTAAGTGGTATTACATAAACCATGTGCTAAAACCATGTGCTACCTAACCCACTGACCCCACATTTAATATTGGGCATTTAATTCTTTTCCCCAATATTAAATAATTACATGAAATATTTTCACAATGTTAGAATACAAGTCATCAAGAATATTCTATGAGAATCTTTACATGTTGCACATCCATCTAGGTACAACATTACATAATAAAAATAAAATAATAAAATAACAATATTATGCAATGTGTGCAACACCCATTATCTCAACAATCTCCCACTTGTTGTATACATTGCATAGGGTCAATCCGTAGGCACATAAATGAACAAGGGAACAATCCCTCCTAGCACATCCACCATCATGGATCAAAATACACCAAGTGCTCCATCTTAGTACCTATCGCATTAGAAGATCATAAAATCTTGTACCAACTGAAATTCCAAGCACAAAAAACCCTGATCCAAAGGTAATCACATGTATCCGTAGTTGTCAAAATATCCATAGCTGAAATAGCACCCACAACAAAGTGCCAAACCCATCCAACTATCCATACCTCAAAGGTATAACAAGTGAATTTTATATCAACGACATATCCAATCTGCAACCTGCAATCACAAGCCTCAAGAGCAATACCTGCCACATATATACCAAGAAGCTCCCACTGCAAAAGATAATGTCAAATCTATAACCAATCCACTCACATCTCAAAGAAGTGAATCCATGTAGTATCAAGGACATCCATAATACATAATCCAATATTCTGCAAGAATAACTCTCATAACAAGTCTCCAATAGTCTCCCAAATTCTCCACAACCAACAGAGGAAAGAGAAAGAAATAACCATGTCATATCTCAAATGACATACATGAGCACAAACCAGTGATCACAATCTCTAACCAATCTCAAATCCAATGTAGGAAAAACTAAACATCCAGGAAGATAACCAAGACTAGAGAAACCATGCAAATCATAACCTGTATCATGTCCTTCTACACACACCTCTAGATGTAAACTGTGCAAGTATGATCTCCTCCATAAAACCCCAACAAGAAGCCTCAACAACACCCAAACCATACCATATAACTAATCATGGATGTAAGCCTCTCACAAGAAGATCAAACTCAATAAACTATTCCTAAACCAAGGAATAACCATTCCTAATCAAAGGAAAATGCCCAATATAAAACCATCTCCCAAACTCAACCAGCATAAAAACATATGCACATGGAGATAACTAATGCTTAACCATCTCTCAAATGAACCCTCCAGAACTAACTCATGTACCATAGCTCAAGATCCATATCCATGAAAGACGAGCATAAATATAATGCAACTGAGAGAAACAATGGGCTATACCTCTCAAGTAGCAAACTGCCGAGTAGACCAAGAGTGGGGAATGAGAATGCTCATCAAGATACCCAAGTCTCCAACCAAGACTCATCTAAGAACAATCTCCTCTCAAGTCCATATCAGGTGACTGCCCCTCAGACTTCTTGCTGAAACCATCAACCGTCCCAACAAATACTTCTCTAATCCAAGAGAAATCAGCGTCACCACCGTCTCTAAGTATCCATGAGCACCTGTAACCAATCAATCCATGCCAACTCCAAATGCAACATAGCAATATCATAAAGTATCCAGCTTATGATTAGTGTACTCAATACCAAGAAACTAAACCAAGATCAATGTCAAAGTTCCAACCATGGCCTTAGGAACATAAACATGACAACATGATCTTACCATCTCAACTAAAGAGATAACATGCTCCATATGAACACACCATAACATGTCACAACTCTAAACGCGTATCAAGAGTATACCATGACATAATAATGAAACCATCCTCATACCAAGGATAACATGCCAAATAAAAGTATAAACCACACCTTTGCCAAGAACCCTGTGAGTCCTCAAGATGCAACCATCTCCACACACCATGAAGAAAAACATCTCCACATACCAGGAAGAACCATCTCCATACACCATGAAGATAACCAAGAACTCCATGAGTCCTCAAGATCTAACCATCTTCAAACACCATGAAAATAACAAGTGCACCATGCAAATGTCAAAGACGCTTCTACAGCAACAGGATCTAAGACAAACCTCCAACATCTGCAAACACTCAATAAATATATCAATGCCAAAAAAACTCCCACTCAACCGTGGTACCAAGTCACCAATGGCATCATAAAATCCATTTCCTACATGAAGATCCAAATCAAACCAAGAACTAATCCTGCACTATCACCCCATCACTGTCACAAGCTCCCACTAAACCGTGTATCCAAGCTATCCATGACATATGATAAACAAACCATCCTCTAACCATGAGAATCAACCAAGGCATCAAACCATCAAAGAACTCAAAGTGCACATCATGAGCTCCTCAAAAGAAAACCAAATAACCATGATCCTCTACCAAGAAGATATACCACCATAACCAAATCAGAAATCCAAGCTAATAAACATCAAGGATGTACCTATATAACCAATCATGTCATGCCAAAATCCATGACACCATGATCACATCCATGAATCGAGCATCTAGCTCTCAATATGTCCAACCTGTTAGCATAAAATAGTCAACCACAATCCTCCACCATGACTGTACCTGGTAACAACATCTCATCCCTTCTACATGAAGAAAATAGTAAATCATGTGACTTTGGGCATAGACAACCCAAATCCAAGTCACCAATCTGAATATACATCAATAATGAAAGATCAATGGGCAAAGACAACCCATAACCAAGCCATAAATGCAACCTGTAAGTATAGACCGCTTACAACACTGCACAACTTGTAGACCCAACAAGTCATCATGCATATCCAAACCAAACACTGATAACCATATCATCATGAGACCAATCTAAAATATGAACTGAGTATACAATGACATCAAATCTTAAATCTCCAATGCCATAAACTCACAATGTTACGATAGTCAAAATATACCCATAAACTGTTTAGATCAATATATCAACAAATAAATCATGCCAAACCTGCACCAAATCTGAACCAATGTGTAGAGCTCTCCAAGAGCTTTCCGTTGACTACTCGACGTCCAAAATCCGACTCCGTATGCCCAAGTTATGCCCTAATCCATGCTCAAAATAAATAACATCTGAGTTTAGGGCTTTTAAAACCTGACAAAATCTCAAAATCATAGAACCAAACCTACACCATCTTGTAGTGCTCTGAATTAGCTTTCCAACGCCTATAAGAACTCTGAAATCTGATATTCCGAGACAAAGTTATGGCCGTTTTACTAAGATAGTCTTTTTACCATTTTCACTACGATTTTTAATTTTTTAATTTTTTCAGTGGCGAAAATTCCGACGGGATTAAATTTGACGGCCATCATGGGCTGAAACTAAAAAACTCTTTCATTTCCTTTGAACATGGCCAAACTAGGGCATATTATATATCAAGGTTTATGGAAATGTCGACCCGGATCCAATGGTGAGGTCTGTTTTTACCCAGGAGGTCATTTCTACAAGCTAACCCCCAAAACCCTCATTTAAATGAAACATCCGAAAAAATCTTTTTGTCCAACAATTTCACATGCCCAAATCTTTTAACATCCCATCATAACAGCAAACCCAAAACCCTCATATCTGCAATAAATCATTCATATATTTTGCCCTTTCTTTTATCTTCTCATGCATTCCCATGGATTCAATCTAGGGTTACAATAATAAAACCATAGCTCTAATACCACTTGTAAGGAAACTTGGCAATAAAGAATATAACCGTTTCCACATAACCCATAATAGATCTAAAATAAATACGAAATTAAAATCCACATGCAAGAGAATAGACAACATACCCACAAAATTGTGACACAAGATATACCCTGGGAAACCCTCATTGAGGGAAAAACCCAGCCTCCAAAAGCATCCATCACCATGTATTATTCAGCAAAAAATACCATTGCCATACAACCATGGAAGCCTTCATGGCCATAGCCACAACCGAGAAAATTATGTGAACAAGCATGAATCCACACATCCCATGCCATGCTTTCAACCTTCACAAATGCTCCCTTGGCTAACCTGTCAAGCCTTGTCCCACTCGACTCTTGCCTTTTTTCTTCTCCTTGTCACTCTCTCTCACACTCTACAACAACTACCCTTGTGGCTACTTATATAGTAGCAAGTCCCACAAAACCACTAAGTGGTATTACATAAACCATGTGCTAAAACCATGTGCTACCTAACCCACTGACCCCACATTTAATATTGGGCATTTAATTATTTTCCCCAATATTAAATAATTACATGAAATATTTTCACAATGTTAGAATACAAGTCATCAAGAATATTCTATGAGAATCTTTACATGTTGCACGTCCATCTAGGTACAACATTACATAATAAAAATAAAATAATAAAATAACAATATTATGCAATGTGTGCAACACCCATTATCTCAACACCTTCTTCTTGTGCATAACTTTTACATACAAGTCTGGCCTTGTTTCTTACAACTTCTCCTTTTTCATTCAACTTATTCTTGAAAATCCACTTTGTTCCAATCACATTCTTGTCTCTAGGTCTTGATACCAATGTCCATGTATTGTTCTTCTCAATTTAGTCCATTTCTTCATTCATTACATTGATCCAACCTTCATTCTCAAGTGCATATTTTATAGCTCTAGGCCCAAACTCACAAATCAAACATGTCTTATCTCTCAACTTGCTTATTGTCATGACTCCAACACTTTTATCTGCAATTATCTAATTCTATTAATGGTGCCTTCTAACATAATTTGCTAAAACAAACTCAATTCTTTGTTCTACAACATTTTCAATACTCGGTTGGGACTCAACATTCTTCTTGAGGTGCTCTATCAGTGGCTTGGGTACTTTAGGTTGTTCTCAATTTCTATTTATTGTCGTTTGGTTTGGTGCTTGGGTAAAGTATCAAGTGCTCCAACTTGTACATAGATGAATCTATTGTAATATTTACGTTCTTTCTTGCTCTTCTCATTGTTCTTATCTACAAACTCATCAATTCTTACATTTTTTCTTTCAACCATAGTGTCAGTCACTTTATTCAAACATTTATATGCTTTGGTCATAGTAGAGTAACCTAGGAATATCCCTTCATCTCCTTTTGAATCAAACTTTCTATTTTTAGCATTCTTATGAATATAACACCTACTTCCAATGATTTTGAAATAACTTACATTTGGTGTGTGACCATACCAAAGTTTTTAGGGTGTCTTGTTTGTACCTTTCTTCAACTAAATATGGGTGAGGGTGTAAACAACAATTATTATATCTTCTCTCCATAATATTTGTGTAACACCTTTCTCAATCAACAGTGTTCTAAAACAATCAATAATGGATCTATTTCTTCTCTCTGTAATACCATTCTATTGTGGTGTTTTATGTGCATATACTTTCTTTTTAATTCCATGCTCAATACAAAAATTAGTAAATTCATCAGACATGTACTCACCACATCTATCAAATATTAAACATTTTAACTACTTACATGTTTCCTTCTCAGCTCTTGCCTTGCACCACTTGAACATTTGAAATGAAATAGATTTAACTTTTAGAAATATCATAATCATCATCCTTGAATAATCATAAAAAAATAGAATAAATTATCTATCACCATAGAAAATTTCAACTTTCATGGGACCACAAAAATTAGTATGAACCAATTTGCATATGTCATTAGATGACTGTGAATTTCTTGAAAAACTTGACCTATTTTCCTTATCAAGTTGACATTTTTTCCACATAGGATTATCAGGTTTATGCAAGTTTGGTAAACCTCTCACTTTCTTCTTTCTACTTACTTTAATCATATTATCAAATTCAAATGATAGAGTATCTTATGCCATAACTATACATCTTCAAGTTTAGAAAACAAGCATGTGCTTATAGTAAGATGTAGATAAAATATATTACATCTTGTTTGTTCACTAGTTCCAATCATTCTTCATCAACATCAAAGATTTTCACCTTTCTATTTAGAAACTCTAGTTGGCAACTTGTGTTATTTAGCTATGCAACACTCAACAAAATGTATTTCAAACCTTGAATCTAATAACAATTATCATATTTAATTTTGTTATTCAACATCAGTGAACCTCTACCTTTCATAGGACATGGAACATCATTTACAATCAGAACAAATCCACCATCATACTCTTCTAGCTTATCAAACTTATGAATATCTCCAGTCATATGATGTGAACCACCACGATTGCGATAATCCAAGTATCATTTTTACTAACATGAGATATAAGGGATTTTTCTTCTCCATATATTTCCTCCCTTGAATCGTCTTTCATAGTAGAATACACAAATTCCTCACCTTCATTTTCATCATTTGATCCTAACTTGATGCAATATAAGATGACTTCTTACCTTTGTCTTTGTAATATTTGTTCCTGTGATTTTTTTTCTCTCTCTTTTCATTATGTTTTCTCCTCTTGCTAGCAAATCTAGATGCAATATGACCAAATTCATTAAATTTGAAATATGTTAGGGGTATTTTACCTTTAAACTTCCCTTTTTCTCTCGGTAGCCTCCTGGGCAATAGTGCTTCAAGCTCATCTTGCTAATTGTCATCAAAATCCAAATGACTTTCATCTCTGCTACACTTATCTTTCCTTGCACTTCTAATAGTTAGTGATGTCTTGCAAGTATTTTCAACCTTAGGTAATTTGTTGTCAAAATTACTCAACTCAAATGTAGTCAATCTTCTAACCAAAGCATCAAGAGTAAGCACATTTCCCAAAATAGATCTGGATTCTTGAATAGTTGATACTCTAATAGCATAAATATGCAACAAGGTTATTAGAAATTTACTTGGAATATTTTCATCACTTATGATTCCTCTAGAAACTTTGATGGCACTAACCACTTCCTTGATTTGATTACCATATCATGCAACGTTCTCTCCTTTCGTTCTCACATCATCAAATTTTCTTGTTAGGCTCTCAATTTTTTCTCTCAACACATTATGATCTCCTTCGTTAATAAGTACTATCTTATCCCACATCTCTTTAGCAATAGTAGAGTCTTTGATATCACCAAATTCAACATCATTTAGAAAATAATCAATCTCTATCATTAGGTTATTGTGTTCTTGCTTTTCCCTCATCTAATCAACTATCATGGGAGGGGTTGGACGTGTGTACTAGTTGTCTAGATAGTATAATGCATAGTCTCTAATTCTTGATAGGTACAATCTCATCCTATTTTCTCATGAAAAACTTCTTTATTTACCTTAGGAACCTCTCTCTTATATGTCTTCAGATCTTTAGCTTAAGTCTGTTCAAAATTTCTCCTTTAAGCACCTAGATTTGTTACCAACTGTTAGATAACTAGAGGGTAAATTAGTTATAACAAATTATGCTATAGGTCCTTAAGCAGTTTTCTTGAAACTTAACACTTTAAACTTCCCAGTCACAATTTCGGTAATCAAATCAAACTTCACAATAACATTCAACTTAATCTTTGCAATAAATTTTTAACTTCATATATCATGTATTAGAATAGAATTCATGAGTATGTTGAATTGCAATAAAAAATGATAAACCTGAAATAAGCATGCAACACAATCAACATCCACATTTTGACACAAGTATTTAACATGGAAACCCTATAAGGGGAAAAACCACCTAGGATCGACAACCCAAAATTTTCACTCTTTTGAAGTAAGCTCTATTAGTAAATGACCTTATTAAAGGTTACATACACATTGTTAATGTGACCTTGATAGAGTATTTACACCAAAGATCATCTAGACCTTATCTCTCCTCAATATGACTGGCCTTATCTAAATGACTTACAAACATTCAAAGGAATGTCACCATGAAAATGGATTTACAAATAAGACTGTTAAGTCCACTTGGTTAGAATATTTTCTACTACAATGGTAGAGAGTAACAATGAGATGATATAAGAATAATGCAACTACCTTTTTTGTTTTAGATCTCTATTTCAATCACCCTCTTTCTTCCTTCTAACTAATCAATCACATACAAATCAACTTTACACTTCACTTGCTAGATCTCACAATACTACTCTGCTCAACTTCACCTTCTATCTTCTTCTTCCCACATAATTTGATAAAAAACAATGAACATCTTGTTCATTCCTTAAATAGAAAACTTATTTCTACTTCACCATTTTGTTCCATGTTTTGTCATTTGATCACAATTATTCAATCTTCATCTAGCTCAGATTCATTGAATATAAACACTTAGGTATCACATCTTTAGCTTGAACTTTGTGCTTCTTTTCAAACATCAAATCTCCTTCACCAATTCTTATTTGAATTTTTCTAGCCATAGACCTCATAAATAACTTCATCATTATCTTCAAAACTTCTAGATCAATCCATATTTTCATCAAATATTGACCTCAGATCAATTCTCTTCCAAATTGTTCTTCTTTCTCTTTCTTAGTTAACACTACACTTCACTCAGTCAATACTAAGCTCAATTAACAATGTTATTTCTCATTTAATATTTCTCATCCTTCATTCAATTTTCATGTTCTCTGTGACAAATAAGTTCTTCATTCATTGACTAAACTGACTAGCTCGGTGCACCTTTCTATCTCTTTGTCTAATCACTTCATAACTTACTTATACATGCTCTCAATAATTAATCAAGTCATGTAAAACAATCAAATCAACATAATACTATCAAAGTCTAACTCATCAAGTGCCCATTGAAATTCATACACTTATCAACACTTTCTTCATCATTACACTTTATTCAAAGCCTCTTCATCAATCAAATGAAATGGCACTCTAATGAATTAACATAATGTCTCACTAATCAGGGTTGACATCAATGACAACATTAACAACTTATATGACTCTTCTACAAGCATTATTAGTTAGGGATAAGAGTGC
Organism: Cupressus sempervirens; assembly: GCA_028749045.1. Classification (NCBI taxonomy): domain Eukaryota; kingdom Viridiplantae; phylum Streptophyta; class Pinopsida; order Cupressales; family Cupressaceae; genus Cupressus; species Cupressus sempervirens. The sequence continues at coordinate 136,840,174 of CM053783.1, read as the reverse complement.
AAAACTTGAACCACTTCTCATTTCACCAATGTCAAAATTATTATTTTTAAAAGTAATATAAACAAAAAAAATGTTGAACTATTAATCTGTTAAATGGGATGGATAACTAAGAGGTGAGATGAATTAGATATTGCAAAACACTTTCTTAGAACATTATTGTGTTGGTAAAGACATAAACCATACAATTTATTAAGACATTTATCAACTTTTGTTTCACTAATAACCAAATCAATTTTTCATATGTAAAATGAAAGCACAAATGTGTTTGGAAATGGGATCTTGGTGCCCATCTATTGCTATGCTTTGGGTATCAATTCTAGCAACTTCGTTGGTGATGTTGTACCTGGAGAAAGAAATTTGGGTTTTTTTTGTTGGTAGTCTTTTTAAGTATGTTGGTTCTCTATTGATGAATGTTGGTTTGGTAAGATGTGGGTGCTAAGGTGGAAGAGGTTTGAATTATTGTGAAGGGAATAAATTAAAGGTGTCTACATCCTCTTTTGACATGACTCTTCACTCCCACAAGGGAAGTCCTAGAGGTAAATCTTGACGGATCTTGGTTGGGGTTATTTGGGATAGAGTTTCCTCTAGTCCTATCTATGGTTTTTGGGCTTCTTGATAGCCTGTCTGAGAAGCTTTTGCTTTGGGTTTTGGGAGATTGTTATTAAAACCCATGTCACAAACTTGTTTCTTTATTCTTTGATGGGTTTTCATGGTCATTATTTAATCCATTTGTAAAGGGTTGCAGGTCCCTTCAAATTTTGTTTTCTCATTTATAAAAAATATGAAAGTGCAAAACCATCAACACAATGAGCACCATAATTTATGTGAAAACCCAATCTATGAAAAATAAAAAATAAACCAATTCTCATGAAAATAATATTGGTTAAGGAGATTTTCATAGATGGCCCACTATTGATTATTATTGTTGTTTATCTTACTGCCAATTGGTTCACTATGGATTGGGGCAACTACCCAACTATAAAAACATGACTAACTGTCAATGCTAATAGGATCATTGCCAATACAATAAGGCTTATAGACATAATATAAGAAATGAGAATTGAATTCACCACTAAATTCACTTTCAATTACACTCTACAATACATATTAAATAACATTATAGTCTGCTACCAATTGCATCAACTCACATGATCCTCAACACACATATCATAACTTTTCATATTCATACTCACCTCACATATTCATCGTATACAAGAATGATGTGCACATCCCAAATAAATGAGATTGTCTCTTTTCTTACACTACTTGATATCACTAACCATGTTGGCATAAATAAATTTTAATAGGTCATACCAAAGCATTCTAATGGTAGTAGAGAATAAAACATGGAACACCTTACACAATACAACCTAGATCACACATGCCAACATGCAACACCATCTTCCTGAATTTTAGTATGATAGGCATGAATGATACAATACATGGTAACATTTGGGACCAAAACATAAATGGACATACACTTCAAATAAGATTGAACCCAATCAATCATTCCACCATATTTTGCATATAGAAAGAGGTCATTTTCAAAGCAAATACTTAGAGAAATATTTTAATCATATCCTTCAATGAACTTTCTATTGATATGACAAGGATATCAACACACATTAATTAATAAAGTATAACAACCAAGTCATAAATGAATCTCCTTTGAGAATTGGATATGTTGACATCAATGATAACAATATAAATAGCATCGATCTCACATTCTAATAGTACCCCCCCTTTGTCATTGATAGAAATATTCATCAATAAAAAGCACACATTTCAAGATATGAACATCAAATTTATTCTTCAGTTCTTCTCCCGCTTTGACAATAAGGTCAAAAGGATTAAATTTCCCCTGACTAACTCATTCTACTTAGTTTAAGAGGAAGTTGAAAAACATCGATCCAAAAAAGAATTGGTCCATTTATTGAACACTAGGAAGGGGAAGAATGCCTAGCTTCCCCCTTAGATACTCAAAAGTATCCTTGCACAAAGGTTTTGTAAATAGATCTCCAATTTTCTTCTTTGTAGGGACAACTCAAGATTGACTTTATTTGTCAACACCTTTTCTCTCAAGAAGTAATATCTGATAGATATATGTTTTTTTCTAGGGTGTTGTACTAGATTCTTTGTAATATTTATACACTTATATTATCACACATAATTGAAATTGATTCATTAAAAGTGATTCCTATATCATTCAAAGTCTATTTCATCCTGACATAGGGAAGGGTTAAATAACTCGGCCAAAGGCTCACCCAGCTATCCAAACCATCTTGCAATAGTTAACATAGTAGAAACACAATGCATAGAACAAGAATTAAAGGAGGAAGAAGAGAAAACACTTTTTGATTCATCAAATCATCAACATACATGCCCAGTTGTAAGGCTTTCTGGGTTATGGCCAGATACAAAATATATTCAAGATCAAAGATCCAACATCAAATTTGCAGCTCCAAATACATATGCAACAAACTTTCTAAAATTTTGTGTTCTGCTCTAGAATTCCTCTAAAAACTACTCTAACTTTAAGCCTAAACACTCTATATATACTTTCCAAAATAGCTTACATATCATTCTAGAACATTAGATAAGAGGAAGGCTGATCCAACAATGGTCTAGACACATCCCAAGAAAAGATCTTAACATAAATATCATGATTGAAATAAATCCCACAAGTCAGCTCGTAGAAATCATGTCCAAATACTGACACTCAGCATAAATAGGGAAAATCGACACATGAAGGGTCACTTGGCATACAATGGGTAACTCGGCACATGAAGAGTCACTTGGCATATAGTGGGTAACTCGGCACATGAAGGAACACTCAGTCAACACTAGATTGCTACAATAACTCGACACCAAGTGCTACAGTAATCGGCACCAACTAAGTGCTATAGTAACTCAACACCAACATGCAAGATAAACAAAAATGAGCAAGATAACAAGGTAACCCAGGATGCTCCTACATCACATCCATAATACTTGAGTACAACATGAGGATGATGTAGTGTATTTTGATTTAGAGGTTGATAATATTACAAAATCCCTCTTTTTCCTTGACCAAATAACTAATTAGGAGCCAAGTGCAATATCACCCTCTAGTATTGAGCTTTGACATTAAATTGCAAGTAATCAACATCCCTATTCAAATGATTAAGAAACCAATTATTTACTAAATAAGGACTAAAAATTTTCACTATATAGCATATTAACTATTCACTAAAATAAACAATAAAGACTATTAAATAAAAGAATAAGTACAACAATAAATATATTTGTAGACACCTAAATTTGATTACACTGCTTTGGTAATCCTATTTAGCTATCTCTAAAAGGCATCATTAATTAAATTCCTATTTAATTAATCCTTTGTCATTCCCTAGCTAATTAATTTAATTAATCATCTATAGTCCTAATTGATAAATCAAATAACCCATCATTTATCAATTAAATCATATTCTCCTATCTAATTCCAAATCCCAAATTTATTAAAATCACTTTCATAAATAAAACCCTCAAATATAATAGCCCCTAAACTATCCTAAATCCTCCATTTAGCCTAATCCACCCCATCCACCCATACTAACTAAGCTTAGCCACTAACTCACCCACCCTCATCAATACCATCCACTTGCACATCTCTAACATCCCTAATCTAATCCTAACCCAAGCCTAACCCATCCCCTAATCATTTGCACAGTCCTAAATGAGCTTAAGACTTTCCTAAGCCAAGCCAAAGTCTATCCCCTCAAAATATCCCAACCACCAAGCTATAAATGACTCTTACAAGCCCATTTATTGCTCTTACAAGCCATTATGAGGGTCTTTATGAGCTTTGAGCCTCCTTTGTTGACTCCTCAACCCCTCTTGCCCTAACCAATGACCCTGCGACATGTGTCCCTCCCTGATTAGCTATAAGGAAGCACAATCCATATGCTCCCCTCTCATTCAATCTGAGCCCTCCCTAAGCTTTCATCTCTCCTTGCATCTTGGCCATCAATCCCTCTAGCCCTTTGCCTATTTAAGAAATCCCCTCCCAAGCCATTTGAAGACACAATCCATTTAGTAAAGTTATCATGCTAGTTTGAAAAACACAATCCTTCATGCAAAGCCATAATGCCATTTTGAGAAACAAAGCCATCAACCATACCCTCATAATGCCAAATTGAGAGCTCACAAGGTTACCAATTTTCCATTATCCATCTCCAACATTTAAGCAATTGAGCATACATCTACATCAAAGGACACATCTACAAAATCAAGGAAGCATGGAGTGTTTTCTCCTTTTGGTTTGCATTCCTTAATTGTTTTCTTTGTCTTATCATAAGTGTGGCTTAATTTTATGTGTTTGAATGCTTTCTTTCTAACATTGTGTTCCTTAAGCATATAGAATTATAGCTCTACAATATTAATTTAATTATACATATTACTAATATCATTATTTAATATGAAAGCTTATGTCAACATTGACCTATTATAGGTCACAACCCTTTGATTGATTGGGAGTACATATTAAAGTTTATGCATGAATGTAGGGAAAGACATCGAGTAGAGAAGAACCCAAAATAAAAAGAAACAATCAAACATTCCAAATAAAAATGGAGCCACACATTTGACATCCCATGTGGACCATCACAAGAAAATATGGCAAGAAAAATATAGTACTTTATTGGGCATCACATCTATTAGAATGAATGAATGAATAAATTCTTTATAATGATGTCCATGAGACCAAAGCAGTCTAAGGGACTGAAGAGCAACCGCACTAGATAATTTCTAAATTCCTTTCCATATCTAATGTTTTGGTATGTATCTGAACCAAAAAACTAGTAGTCTGCTTTATCTTATCCCCTTCAAATAAGCTATGCATGTTGTCTGTCCTCAAGATGACATCATAGAGAGATCGGATGTTGTTGTATGTTGCACATTTTACGAGAAAATGTCATTCCATTTTAACTGCTCCAAACTTGAAAACTATGCAAATTCTTTACTCCCAAGTCTCTTTGGGCCTCTTCCATCTTCTCATCTTGCACCTGAGGTGATGAGATCCCATCCTCAGTTGTGCCACTAATAACCTTGCCTTTCCTTTAATAACAACCCCAAAGTATTCTTTTTCACCAAGTTCCTTGGTTAAATTAAATTCTTTAATATAATAGACTTTTTTTCTACTCATATTATTGTTCCACATGGCATTGTGAAACTGCCCTGTGACAAACCTTCTTATGTCCGTATTTGTGTTCGAGCAATCTCGTAACTTGATGTTCCATTTAACCAACCATTTAATGTTTTCCTTCATCCATGTTTTCTTCCTTCGGTTAAGAATCTCTCCTTTCACAAATTTTTATGAAAGATGATCTTCCATATTTTCAATCTTCTTTAAATAACTAAGTAATCAACTTACCACAGAAGCCTCTAACTAAAAAACCCTGACCTTAGCCATAAGAATTTCATAAGGTAAAAAACTCTTGACTTTGAGATTGCTTGTGATTAATTGTTTTTGAATTCTCTCTATTTGTCTCCACCCTTATTTTGACATGTTGCCATCCCATACCTTGTAGCCATAAAGAACCATCACTGTGACCAATAAACCAAAGAGAGTCTTCTTGGTTTTCCAGTGCCATAGTTCTAATGTCCTACATCTATTCTAGAGTAAAAATGAAGTTTTCCAACCCCCTTGAATCCTTTTTACTCTAAAAAAAAAGGTGGGAGTTAGAAAGTTTTAGGGAGAGTTAAATCTCATCTCACACCCACCGAATAACAAGAGATATTTAGACCAGAAATTATAGGGGCTTCCAAAAATAGGTATGTTGTATTTAAAATGTAAGCATATTTATTTAAAGGTAAAAGCAACTTAGTAAAAGAACTATATATATAATTTAATAAAGTTAATATAGATTAGAATATTGAATCTGTATATTATTCAAGTTATGGATTATTATTTAATAACATTTAAAGGTAATGTTATGTTCCAAGTCTTATATAATATATTATGTTTATCATGGATATGAGATCCATTCAATGATATTTTATTATTAATTTGAATGTAGATATAATTTTTTTTTAAAATAATATGAACATACTATATTTGTAATCAATTTCTTATATGAGAATATTGAAATTTGGATAATATTGTGTTAACTGATGAGGTTAGCACCATGGAGATTAAAAGAAACTCAAAGCATGGAGCATGTGAGATATTAAGATCTCCATTGTCCGCGATGGATGAGAATTAATGTGCCAAAGTATTTTGATGATGTCAACATATGCATATGTGATTGGCCTTGGATAGAGGATGCATGTTCAAGAAGAATCTTAAGGGGTGTGCTCCTGAGAAGACGACGAGGTAACTATGAGCTAGCAATCCTGATCTAGAGACATCCTTAAGATTGGGGTTAAATTAGAGGGAGGGTAGAATAATATAGTTAGTTTTTTATTGTTGTGATTCTAACCATTATTTTGTAGGTATTACTTGTACCAAACCAACTTTAATAGTGGGGACATTACACCAAGAAAGTAAGCTCTTCCACTGGTACTTCTTTAGTTATCCAAACAACCTCCCCAATTTGTATCTATGCAATTTTGCAGAATGAAATCTAATTCTTTTAGATACAATAATCCAAACTTTTTGAAAATCCTCTTCACTTCCAAACATGTGGCTCTTTCAATTCTTTCTAAAATAGGGCTACTAAGCATACTGCATACATGATATCTATTCTAGTAGCAGTTAGGTACAAGAATACTTTGATAATTGATCTATACTAATTGCATTATTTTTTGGTGAATCATTGTTCTTAGTCAACTTACATCTGTTAACAATAGGAGTACATATTGGCTTAGAATTCTCTAAACCAAATTTCTTCAACAACTATTTCATATGCTTGGACTGAGAAATAAAAATGTCTTTACTATTATAATTTATTGGTAATTCAAGAAAGAAATTAACCCATCAATCATGAACATCTCAAATTCCTTGCACATCTCATGCATAATTCATCATTTCCTCCAAAAATTATTTCATCAATATTAACTACAATAATCAAAATATGATTTGAGAAAGTCTTATAATACAAATGACTACCTATTGATCCTTTTTTAAATCCTTATCTAAGCATATACTTGTCTAATATAATACCAAGCTCTATAGGTGCTACTTCAATCCATATAGTTCCATCTTCAATCTACACACAACATTCAGATCCCTTTCTAATATAAATCCTTCCAATTGTTCATTATAAACTTTTTCCTTCAGTTCTCTATTAAAGAATGTTAGCTTCACATCCATCTAGTAAATGTTAAAATATTTATATTGCAAATGACAAGAATATTTGGATCACCTCTATCTAGGTAACAAGATCATAATTCTCATCAAATCAATTCCTTCAATTTGAGTATTACCTTTGCAAACCAATCTTGCTTTGTGCGTAATTACCCTTCTATTCTTATCTAGCTTATTTCAGTAACCCATTTTGTACCAATCATATTTGTTGGTGTAAATAGGTATTTACTATTTACACTTTACTTAAGTTTACTTAGGTTAGTGCATTATTTTATTATTTTGCATTATTTTATTATTTCTCTTTATGAGACACTTAGGAGTTTGCGCATCTTCTAGCGTTGTCATGTAGACAACACAAAAGTACGCAACTCTAATTATGCACATGGTGTCTACACCACAGGAGTTTACATCATTCACTGAGTTTTCATGTAGACAACACAATTTTTTGCACTCCTAATTTTGCACATGTTGTCTACAACATTGGTGTGTGTGTTTCACCTTTGTAGGCTTATCCTCTCATCATCGCACTTACTTTCATGCATAATGGAGGATAATCCATATTTGGTGGACATGTGCCTAGTTGTTGGACTTATCATGATGCTGATTTTGAGGCATTCTAGATGCATCTCAGAGGCCTTTATATTGAGGCACTCCTAGTGTACTTGTACATATATTTGAATACTATACAATTATTCTGATCATACTCTGGTCTAATTTGTGCTTATGTTTTGAGTTCCTTGGTCTTGGGTAAATTCTGCCCTAAGGCAGATTCTTACATGGTATCAGAGCTAAGGGAGATACTCGTCACATAGCCATTGGAGACCTTGTTGCTTCATCTCTTTAAGGGATCTGATTCAGATCCGGAGCATCAGCTGCAATTGGAAGTGTCTAGAGCTGAAGCGAACCTTGCCATTGCGTCTGGAGCAAAGATTCTATGAAGATTGACTATAAATTTGCCTATTTTAGGCCTTAGTCAACCAGGAGGCAAATTTTTTTTGCAAATCAAAACCTGAAGGCCCGATTTGCAAATCTGGGTATGGTCTTATTTGATCTGCAATTCATTTTACAGATCTGATTTATTCTCTACTTTTTCAAAAAAAATTCAAAATTATTTTTGTGGGCATGCAGAGAAATTTTTTTAGGCTCAGGTACCGGGCAATCAAACCCCAACCCTGAACCCGTGTAGAATATTCTGCAGACCACAAAATATTTTTAATTTATTTCGCAGGGTTTCGGGCACCTTCCATAGTTCCCAGTAGCCAACTTTACCACAAACCGTCGAGAACACAATTTTTGTGATTGAACTGACAAAATTGCGATAGATCGTTCACAACAGCGACGAAAAAGTTCAACCTCCGACGAATGCCTCTATGCATTTGAAATCACGTGTAGTCTTTGCTTTTAAAAAGCATAAAAACTCTGCGAATAGGGAATGTGGGGCTAAACCCACCAAACCCTGGCGACCGAAAACTAGGACATGATCGACGTTTTAAACTCGGCGATGGGAAACCTACAATTTCGCACTCTTGCGCACAGCAACACGCGTTGCAGATAGAATAGAACATGCGGCAAGTCCAGATAACGCCATGCATCTGAAGCTTCACTATACAGTCTGTGTGACATTTCACCTATCAATAAGCACGCCCTGTCAATTGAAGGTACAGACATGTCAGCTCCATTCAACAGTACACATCAGATCCAGCCGTACACATCTGTACAGTCTATACACGTTGATGTCAACAACCGTACTGGGTGATGTCATCTCAGCCTGCACAGACGTTGGCATCATTATTTTGGTAGCCTAAATTTGACGGTCGTTTAACCATCATACCAGGGCATTTTTCAATTGCTAAAATGACCGTTTGACCATCAAATTTAACACAGTGTTTTTCTCTACAGACCCCTCTTCATTTGTAATTTTGATTTGGCTGCCCGATTTGAAACAACCATAACTTGGTCGTACAGACTCCAAATCAAATGCAAATTATTATTTTTTTCGGGTATAATTTCTTGAATTTTTCAGTGATGCAACTAGTTTCTAGTTTTCGTAAACAGATTTGTTAGAATTAGCATTTTTTGGCGACTATTCCTATCTAATCCTGTGATTTGCAACTTCAAACGCATTGTACGGGCTCATCTGGACTCCTTTTCAGGTTCTATTTTTTTGAAAGTGTATTTTTTTTGTCTAGTTTTCAGATTTGTAGTCAGATTGTAGTCTTATTTGGACAAAAGTATCACTTTAGAGATAGGCCTTATTTTGCATTGTAATGCTTCATAATTAATGTAATTTTGAGCTACATTGTAATAGTCCAGATTTGAACTCTATACAGAGGTTGTAATCAGCAAAATTAGAAAGCCTACTTTGTCCATTTTGGCAAGTGGCGCATTGTAAACACACTATATATAAAGTGCCAAAATCATTTATTTGGTGGGGGATTTTTTGATTGAGTGAAAAGGGGGGGGGGGGGTGTACTGTGTACTGTGTCTCCTTTATCTTGTTTTCTTGCATTATGGGTTCTTTTTCAAAGTTAACTCCACAGAATTATTCTACTTGGAAAGAAAACATTAAAGAGCCATTAGTAGAAAAAGGTTTATGGCGTTATGTCACTGGTGCAACCAAGAAACCTCCTGCTGATGCTGATGAAGCTCATAAAGAAGACTGGGAATCCAAACAAGAGATGGCCTTAGGAACCTTGTTGAAAAATATCTCTAATCCTATCAAATTTCACATTAGGAAGCTTATAGATCCAATAGACATTTGGGATAAACTAGAAGCTTTGTATGGGACAGTAGATGAAGACATGGCTTACACAATAGAGGATAAACTTCTCAAGTTGGATCCTATAAATTTTGACACAATTAAAGACTATCTTACCCAAGTAGAAATGTATAGGGCATAGCTGAAGGATTGTGGTGAACCGATTAAAGATGGAAAGATGATCAAACACATCATGACTCATCTTCCACCTGAATATGCTCCTTTTGTTTCTAGCTTTACTACACACAAATTAACAATGGGTAGTGCCTATGTTAAGCCTTCATTTGAGAAATTCTCAGAAATGTTGATCCTTGAACATGACAATCTAGTAGGAATGGGAATTCTCAAGTCTTCCAAAACTAAAGCCTTGGTAGCAAATGAAGGTAATTCAAGTGGTAAAAACTCAAACAAGAAGCAGAAGCAATGGAAGGCTCAGCCACAAGACGAAACACAACAATCCTCCTCAAAACAACAATCATCCTCCAATCAATCTTCTTCCACTCAACATTCTTCTTCACAACAAGGAAAGTCTTCTTCCAAGAACAATCAAAAGGGGAAAAATTCCACCAAGAAGGAGAAGAAAACATGTTCCTATTGTAAGAAGAATGGACATGAAGAACATGAGTGCAAAGATAAGAAAATTGATGAATTGGTTAACATTATGAGGAAACACAAAATTGATGTTCCAAATGCATACAAAGACAAGGGTTCTTCATCCACTTCAAAGGGCAAGGGCCAAGCTTTAGTTGCAAGTACAAACAATGCGGAGGAATGGGTTCTAGATTCTGGAGCATCTCATCACATGGGTGCTTCAAGGGAGAATTTTTCCTCTTTAAAACCTTCAAATGTACCTTAAATCTATGTGGGCAATGATACTCAAATTAAAGTAGAAGGTAAAGGGAATGTTGAGTTAGAGAATGGCATCTTCAAGGATGTACTTCATGTTCCTAGCCTTAGCACCAACCTTCTCTCCATCTATCAAATCACTCACTATGGATGTGGCAACAAAGTAGAGTTCCTCCCCGACACAGTAGTGGTAATGAATCTCAAAGATGATTCAATGGTGGTGATTGGAAAGGCAAACCATGAGACTAGAATTTATTCTTTCTCACATTTTGTGCCTAAGTCCATGTCTCTTGCCTTGTTGACTCATTCAAACACTCAAAGCAAACTATGGCATGAAAGATTTGGACACCTTAATTATCGCTTCCTTCAATAATTAAGCAACAAGGAAATGGTCATTGGTCTACCTCAAGTCAAGTTTTTAGAGAGAGTATGTCCAGGTTGTGAAGGAGGTAAACATCCCGAAGAGAAATATGACAAGGGGAAGTCTTGGAAGGCAACTGTTGTTCTAGAATTGGTGCATAGTGATGTAGCTGGCCACTTTCTAGTACCTTCTTTTGGTAAGGCCCGCTATGTTCTCACATTTATTGATGACTTTTCAAGGTACACTTGGGTCTTTTTCCTTGGTCATAAGAGTGAATTCTTTGACAACTTTATCACATTCAAAGCTCAAGTTGAGAAGAAATCTGGGAAAGCCATCAAGATACTAAGAACAGACAATGGCAGAGAATATGTCAACTCCAAATTTATAGACTATTGCACACATGAAGGGATAGATCTTCAAAATTCAATTGCATACATGCCACAACAGAATGGTGTAGCTAAAAGAAAGAACAAAACTCTTAAGGAAATGACTACTTGCATGCTTCAACACAAGTCTCTCGATCAAGTGTTTTGGGCTGAAGCCATGTGCTATGCCAACTACATTCAAAACAAAAGTTTGCATAAGGCCTTAGATGGAATAACACCTTTTGAGGCATGGTGTGGAAGGAAACCAAGTGTTAAGCACTTCAAAGTTTTTGGTTGTCCAACATGGGCTAGGATACCTCCACAAAAGCGAAAGGCATTAGAACCACAAAGTAAACCATGCATATTTGTTGGATATCCTGATCATCTCAAGGCATATAAATTAATGGATCTAAAGACTCACAAAATCTTCTATGAGAGGAGTGTTCATTTTGAAGAGACATGTTCAAGTTTGGCTTCTTCAACTCCTCCTCCTTCCTCCTATGTGGATAGTGATCATAGTGATGAAAGTGACTTGGAAGATGAAATTCCTCCAACCTTGACTCGTAGGACACCACCTTCGCAGGGTCAAAAAATAGTTGAGGACATTCTTTCATCTTCTTCCACTAAACCTCGTTGGGCACAACAAACTCTTGATGCAGCAGATTCATTGGTGGGAAATCCTTCAGACACTTAGAGGACTAGGTCACAACACAAGTCATTTCCACATGCATATATATCCATTGCTTCAGATCCACAGTCTTTTAAGGAAGCATCAGGGATTCTAGAATGGGATAAAGCTATGGAGGAAGAATACAATTCTTTGATGAAAAATAACACATGGGACTTAGTTCCCCTTCCTAAGGGAAGAAAAGTGGTTTGATGCAAGTGGATCTATCGAACCAAATTTGCAGTGAATGGAAGTATTGATAAACATAAGGCTAGACTTGTTGCCAAAGGTTTCTCACAAGTTCTAGGTATTGACTATATAGAGACTTTTGCACCGGTTGGAAAAATAAACTCCATTCACTTGACACTAGCAATTGTTGTAGCTCAAGGATGGGTTGTACACTAGATGGATGTTAAGAGCGCATTTTTGAATGGTGACCTTCATAAGGAAATTTATATGGAGTAGCCACAGGGGTTCGTACAGGATTCTACTATGGTTTGCAGATTAAAGAAGTCTATTTATGGTTTAAAGTAGGCTCCTCAGGCTTGGTATACCAAAATGGATTCATTTCTCCTCTCAATAGGTTTCAGAAGATGTCATTTTGATTCAAATTTTTACATTCTTCAGAAGGATGACTTTAATTTGATCTTAATGCTTTATGTCTATGACTTGATCATTATAGGGAGCACTGTATCCATCATAGCCAGTGTCAAGACCTCTCCTCAAGATAGATTTGCCATGAAAGACTTGGGTTTGCCACACTACTTCCTTGGCATTGAGATCATACAATCTTCAGTAGGGATTTCACTTTCACAGCCCAAATATGCTCTTGACTTGCTTTCTTGGTTTCACATGAGTGACTGCAAGCCTGCTCCTACTCCCTTCCTATCAAGTGTCGAGCTAGAGGCTAAGTGTACCACTCCACTTGTTGATGCAACATTATACAGATAGTTAGTTGGGAGCCTTATCTACTTGAAACACACACACCCTAATATTGCCTTTGTAGTTGGTATGGTTTCACACTTTATGCAAGAACCTCATGAGCTTCATTGGAAGGCTACCAAGCACATTTTGCACTATATCAAGGGTACACATACACATGGGATTCATTATGCAGTAGGTATAGGGCTTCAGTTGATTGGATACATAGATTCAAACTATGTAGGAGACTTAGATTCTCGAAAGTCTACTTCAAGGTACATATTTCACCTTGGTTCTGGTCCTATTTGTTGGCAAAGTAAGAAGTAGAAAAATGTTGCTCTTTCTTCCACAGAGGCTAAGTATCGAGGGGCTGTCAATGCAACTACAGAGGCTCTTTGGTTATAGCACATCGTAGAGGAGTTTGGATTCGATCTACCTAAGCCGACAGTTCTTCATTGTGATAATCAGAGTGCCATTGAAATCTCTAAGCATCCAGTTCAACATCAGTGGACAAAGCACATTGAGGTTCACATCCACTATATCAGAGAGCTAATACATGAGCAGATCATTGCACTTCATTATTGTCCTACAGCAGAACAGGTCGCTGATATTTTCACCAAACCCTTCACCAAGGTCAAGTATACTCATTTACCAGATCTCTTGGGGGTGCAAAATGTTGTTGATAGGGGAGTCCCTTGAATTCTCTCTTCTTCTTCTTTTGGGAGGGATTTTTTCCTCTTATGAGGTCTTCTTCTCTCTCTTTCTCTATTGTACTTATCTCTCTTTTTGGAGGAGGGTTTTTCCCATGAGGTTTTCCCTCTTTCTCCACTTTATGAGAGATTGCATTGCATCATTTAGCATTGCTTTTGTACATGGGTACCTAACATGGCCTCATAGTTGGGACCCATTATGCATTAGTGAGCTTAAGTGCACTCCCCTAAGTTGCACTTAAGGGGGGTGTTGGTGTAAATAGGTATTTACTATTTATACTTTACTTAAGTTTACTTAGGTTAGTGCATTATTTTATTATTTCTCTTTATGAGACACTTAGGAGTTTGCGCATCTTCTAGAGTTTTCATGTAGAAAACATAGAAATACGCAACTCTAATTATGCACATGGTGTCTACACTATAGGGGTTTGCATCATTCACTGAGTTGTCATGTAGATAACACAGTTTTTTGCACTCCTAATTTTGCACATGTTGTCTACAACATTGGTGTGTGTGTTTCACCTTTGTAGGCTTATCCTCTCATCATCGCACTTACTTTCGTGCATAATGGAGGATAACCCATATTTGGTGGACATGTGCCTGGTTGTTGGACTTATCATGATGCTGATTCTGAGGCATTCTAGATGCATCTCAGAGGCCTTTATATTGAGGCACTCCTAGTGTACTTGTACATAGAATTGAATACTATACAGTTATTCTGATCATACTCTGGTCTAATTTGTGCTTGTGTTTTGAGTTCCTTGGTCTTGGGTAAATTCTTCCCTAAGGAAAATTCTTACAATATTCTTACCATCTAGTTTGGGTATAAGTTGTCGAGTATGATTATTTCTAGTTTGATCAAGTTTTTCCTTCATTTCTCTAACCTAGTTTAGGTCATTACATGTTTCTTCTACAAATTTAGACTCAGTTGTATAAAGTAAACATAATAGAACTTATTTGTGTGCTTCCCTACCTCTAGTAAGCACTCCTTTATTCGTGTCTCCAATAATTTGATTTATAGAATTATTCCTCTATATATACTTTCATGTTCTAATTGTAGATGTGGGAGCCTATCTTGAATCTTCTTCCTTTTTTTCTTCCAATTATTTATCCTTTGTATCATATTCATTCTCAAAGTATTTCTCAAGAATCTTTTGAAATTATTCATCAACCTTCACTTTCACACTTTAACAATCTTATTCAATCTCTTGTTGTAACACTGGTATGTTTTTCTCTTGGTAAAATATCCCATAAATATGCCTTTGTTTTCTCTACTATGAAACTTACCTAGATTGTCTTCATTTGTTTGAATGTAGCATCTACTTCCAAATATCTTGAAGTATTTCACTATAGGTTCTCTTTCATGCCATAACTCATATGAAGTCTTTCTATATTTTTTAGCAAAGAGATTTGTTAATTGTCTATGTAATAATGTGTATTTCTTATCTCTCGTAAAATTTTGGCAGACTTGTTTCCTTGATTATTGTCATGTTACAGATTTGTCACTATAAGTGCTTCTTTGAAAGTGACATTGTTTTCCCTATGGATAGTGACAACCATGCCAACAATTGACAAGACTACGATTGGTCACTATCAAATTGCAATATTCTTGTGCATTTGAGAGGGGAATATCTTCTCGTATGATTTGTTCTTTTTATTTTTTTGTACTTTTAACCTGAAATTACATAAAGGATAAAGAAAAACGAAATGAAATAATAAATGAAAACCTCAACAATAGGCATACAAATACTAACTAAGATTCACAATGGGATAAAGATTAAAAAAAGGATTTGTAGCACAAAGTGAAATGATAGTAAACTAAGGATAGAAAATCACAACATACGAGAAGATATACTAATCCCAAAAATTCAAATAAAGATACCTAGAAATGGATGTGTTGTCTTCCATCAACCACATAGATTAGAAAGATTAATGGATTCTACAAAAACATATATAGATTACCAATCTGACATATGACAAATTAGTAATAATAGCTCCTAAACACATTTGATACATACAACTTAATGCATTATTCATTATCTCTTTGATGACATACAAAGTCAAAGACACATTTATAAATAACGTCAATCCAAAAATCTCTAGAGAAATTTCTCCATAGTATCCCCTTTGTCAAAAGTCTGCCCCCCTTTACATTACAAATTGTCTTGTATTTATAGGCTTTACAAAATAAATAACTTATTCAAGTTAGTAACTAATTATTTTTTGCGTAATTTCAATAAGGTTACTAACTTTACATATTTTGTGCAAAAATAGTCAACTATTTGACTTTGACTAAAACTGACCAAAGTCCCTATTTATAGAAAGGAAATTTTAAACTTGCACTTTGAAGGAAGATCAAGTTATCCACTTTGTTGAGGTATCTCCATCCTCATCTGCTTTAATTTTGAACTCATAATGACCATGTCATCTAGTGCATATTTTTGTGTCTTGATTATTGACATAGAAGCAATCATTCATTTAGAACATTTCTTCAAGGGAACATACTCCAACTATATAACCAAATATGATTCATTGGAATCTTTCATCTCTATCATTTTTCTTCAAAAAATATCTATCTTTCCAAAATATTATACACTTTTTCATCTTCTCATCCCAACTGTATGTTTGAAAACCATCACTCACCCTTGAAAGATCTCTTTTATGGACATTTCAAAGTGTAATGTTTCATCACACATACAAACTTTAATCTGTGAAATTTCATTTCTATGAAAGTTTTAAAACCTTCTCTATAAATCAATTTCTACAAACATTGTGATCATCACAACCCATGAGATCACATTGGTATAGACAAGTTCTCGATATACACACAAATATTAAAACTTGGAAATTATCTTGATATATGAAAAGTAATTGTAAGTATCCTATTGTTGGGATTTATGAATTAAATATAATTTTCTAAAGCCTCTTTTAGTTTGATTATATCTTTTATTAGCAAGTCATTTATACTTCAAGTGATTCATGTAGTTGTCAGTGGCTCAAATCAAATATTATCTAATCCTTCACTTAGAGGTGAATTTTTGAAGCTTATCTACTTCCAAATATCTTGAAGTGTTTCACTATAGGTTCTCTTTCATGCCATAACTCATATGAAGTCTTTCTATATTTTTTAGCAAAGAGATTTGTTAATTATCTATGTAATAATGTGTATTTCTTATCTCTCGTAAAATTTTGGCAGACTTATTTCCTTGATTATTGTCATGTTACAGATTTGTCACCATAAGTGCTTCTTTGAAAGTGACATTGTTTTCCCTATGGACAGTGACAACCATGCCAACAATTGACAAGACTACGATTGGTCACTATCAAATTGCAATATTCTTGTGCATTTGAGAGGGGAATATCCCTCGTATGATTTGTTCTTTTTATTTTTTTGTACTTTTAACCTGAAATTACATAAAGGATAAAGAAAAACTAAATGAAATAATAAATGAAAACCTCAACAATAGGCATACAAATACTAACTAAGATTCACAATGGGATAAAGATTAAAAAAAGGATTTGTAGCACAAAGTGAAATGATGGAAAACTAAGGATAGAAAATCACAACATACAAGAAGATATACTAATCCCAAAAATTCAAATAAAGATACCTAGAAATGGATGCGTTCTCTTCCATCAACCACATAGATTAGAAAGATTAATGGATTCTACAAATACATATATAGATTACCAATCTAACATATTACAAATTAGTAATAATACTCCTAAACACATTTGATACATACAACTTAATGCATTCTTCATTATCTCTTTGATGACATACAAAGTCAAAGACACATTTATAAATAACGTCAATCCAAAAATCTCTAGAGAAATTTCTCCATAGTATCCCCTTTGTCAAAAGTCTGCCCCCCTTTACATTACAAATTGTCTTGTATTTATAGGCTTTACAAAATAAATAACTTATTCAAGTTAGTAACTAATTATTTTTTGCGTAATTTCAATAAGGTTACTAACTTTACATATTTTGTGCAAAAATAGTCAACTATTTGACTTTGACTAAAACTGACCAAAGTCCCTATTTATAGAAAGGAAATTTTAAACTTGCACTTTGAAGGAAGATCAAGTTATGCACTTTGTTGAGGTATCTCCATCCTCATCTGCTTTAATTTTGAACTCATAATGACCATGTCATCTAGTGCATATTTTTGTGTCTTGATTATTGACATAGAAGCAATCATTCATTTAGAACATTTCTTCAAGGGAACATACTCCAACTATATAACCAAATATGATTCATTGGAATCTTTCATCTCTATCAATTTTCTTCAAAAAATATCTATCTTTCCAAAATATTATACACTTTTTCATCTCCTCATCCCAACCGTATGTTTGAAAACCATCACTCACCCTTGAAAGATCTCTTTTATGGACATTTCAAAGTGTAATGTTTCATCACACATACAAACTTTAATCTGTGAAATTTCATTTCTATGAAAGTTTTAAAACCTTCTCTATAAATCAATTTCTACAAACATTGTGATCATCACAACCCATGAGATCACATTGGTATAGACAAGTTCTCGATATACACACAAATATTAAAACTTGGAAATTCTCTTGAGATATGAAAAGTAATTGTAAGTATCCTATTGTTGGGATTTATGAATTAAATATAATTTTCTAAAGCCTCTTTTAGTTTGATTATATCTTTTATTAGCAAGTCATTTATACTTCAGGTGATTCATGTAGTTGTCAGTGGCTCAAATCAAATCTTATCTAATCCTTCACTTAGAGGTGAATTTTTGAAGCTTATCTAATTCCAAATATCTTGAAGTGTTTCACTATAGGTTCTCTTTCATGCCATAACTCATATGAAGTCTTTCTATATTTTTTAGCAAAGAGATTTTTTAATTGTCTATGTAATCATGTGTATTTCTTATCTCTCGTAAAATTTTGGCAGACTTATTTCCTTGATTATTGTCATGTTACAGATTTGTTACCATAAGTGCTTCTTTGAAAGTGACATTGTTTTCCCTATGGACAGTGACAACCATGCCAACAATTGAGAAGACTACGATTGGTCACTATCAAATTGCAATATTCTTGTGCATTTGAGAGGGGAATATCCCTCGTATGATTTGTTCTTTTTATTTTTTTGTACTTTTAACCTGAAATTACATAAAGGATAAAGAAAAACTAAATGAAATAATAAATGAAAACCTCAACAATAGGCATACAAATACTAACTAAGATTCACAATGGGATAAAGATTAAAAACAGATTTGTAGCACAAAGTGAAATGATGGAAAACTAAGGATAGAAAATCACAACATACAAGAAGATATACTAATCCCAAAAATTCAAATAAAGATACCTAGAAATGGATGCGTTCTCTTCCATCAACCACATAGATTAGAAAGATTAATGGATTCTACAAATACATATATAGATTACCAATCTTACATATTACAAATTAGTAATAATACTCCTAAACACATTTGATACATACAACTTAATGCATTCTTCATTATCTCTTTGATGACATACAAAGTCAAAGACACATTTATAAATAACGTCAATCCAAAAATCTCTAGAGAAATTTCTCCATAGTATCCCCTTTGTCAAAAGTCTGCCCCCCTTTACATTACAAATTGTCTTGTATTTATAGGCTTTACAAAATAAATAACTTATTCAAGTTAGTAACTAATTATTTTTTACGTAATTTCAATAAGGTTACTAACTTTACATATTTTGTGCAAAAATAGTCAACTATTTGACTTTGACTAAAACTGACCAAAGTCCCTATTTATAGAAAGGAAATTTTAAACTTGCACTTTGAAGGAAGATCAAGTTATGCACTTTGTTGAGGTATCTCCATCCTCATCTGCTTTAATTTTGAACTCATAATGACCATGTCATCTAGTGCATATTTTTGTGTCTTGATTATTGACATAGAAGCAATCATTCATTTAGAAAATTTCTTCAAGGGAACATACTCCAACTATATAACCAAATATGATTCATTGGAATCTTTCATCTCTATCAATTTTCTTCAAAAAATATCTATCTTTCCAAAATATTATACACTTTTTCATCTTCCCATCCCAACCGTATGTTTGAAAACCATCACTCACCCTTGAAAGATCTCTTTTATGGACATTTCAAAGTGTAATGTTTCATCACACATACAAACTTTAATCTGTGAAATTTCATTTCTATGAAAGTTTTAAAACCTTCTTTGTAAATCAATTTCTACAAACATTGTGATCATCACAACACATGAGATCACATTGGTATAGACAAGTTCTCGATATACACACAACTATTAAAACTTGGAAATTCTCTTGAGATATGAAAAGTAATTGTAAGTATCCTATTGTTGGGATTTATGAATTAAATCTAATTTTCTAAAGCCTCTGTTAGTTTGATTATATCTTTTATCATCAAGCCATTTATACTTTAGGTGATTCATGTAGTTGTCAGCGGCTCAAATCAAATCTTATTTAATCCTTCACTTAGAGGTGAATTTTTGAAGCTTCTCTCCCATTTACTTAGTGATGAAGTTTATTGAGTTTGAAATAAAGGAGAATGATTTTAGTTTGGTAGAGAAGGTGTGCAAGCATATGTAACCATATTGAAAGCTCATAATAGAGAATGTTGATATATGACAATGGAAGTTGTACCTTGTAGCATGAGTCATTTTTTATTTTTTATGTTTTATCAAAGAAAATTTGGTATTAAACTTGGTTGAATGTATTTCCTTGTAGAGAAATGATTATTGTAGCATGAATTAGATTATATGCAGCCCTATAGTGGTGTAGATGTTATTCTATAGCAACAACAATAGTAGAAATGTTTTTGTTGTAGATATTTACCAGTTGTATTAGTTAGTTTCTAAATTAAATAGAAAGAAATATTAACTTACACTTTTCAACACTTTTGTTTATTGTCTCCATTTTATTTGAATCAATTATGTTGCATGATTGGATATAGAGCAATGATCTCTGTGCATCCACCACCACTCCCTATTTGGGAAAATCATCATTTCTATTTTTGGAAGCAAAGTTTGAGAATTTGTTATTTTCTTATGCTTTTAAAATATCCACATGGTATTAGAGCTAATGAGCCCTTAATCCTAGTGAATTTAAGCATTTTTGTTTGTTAAGTGTTTAAATTTATTATGCATGAGACATGGTTCGAGATGAGAGAAAAAATTTGCCAACAAGAATTGTCCTTAAATGGAGAAAAATATCATGTTTAGGAAAAAAATATGAAGACCATCATGATAGAAATGACTTGTGAGATCTTGTGAAGAATGGTTTCATAGATACCATAGACCTTGTTTAGTCCACTGCCCTCACGAACAATTAGAAGACTTAGTTGAGATAGACAAGAAGAAAAATGTGAAAGCAATGAGCCTGATTGAAGCATCCTTAATAGAGGATTTATTTTCAATAATAGAAGTAGCTAATTATTTCAAAGAAGCTTGGGATATTCTTGAAACTACATTCAAAGGGATTGATCGAGTTCATATTATGAAGTCTCAAATACGTCGAAGAGAGTTTGAATCTCTTCTTATGAAAGAAATTGAATATGTTTCTAAATTCAACTCTAGATTCATCACTTTGATAAATCAATTATAAGCTAATGGACAAGAGATGGAAGAACAAAGAGTAGTGGAGAAGATCTTGAGGAGTTTATCTCAAAAATTTGACACACTTATGATTTCTATTGAAGAGTCAAAAGACTTGTCCAAGTTGACAATTGATGAGTTGATGGGATCATTTTATACTATCATATTAATAGATCTGAAAATTATTCTCAAGAGCTCATTTTCAGAGCTCAAGCCAATGCAAGAGGAAGGGGGAGAGCAAGAAATAAATCTGAGCGTAGTTCTAGAGGAAGAGGATGTGGCAACTTCAGACAAATAAATGCTGGAGGAGTTGGCTATGAATGATCAAGTAGCTCTCAAAATAGGCCCTACAGAGGAAGAAGAAATAAGAGCTCTAATAAGATCAATGTTGATTGCCACTATTGCCGCATAAGAAAAAATTTCATCCCTTTCAATGGATGTTGGAAGGAACAAAGTGATCAGCCACAATAAAATGCTAATGTAGATAATGTAAATGTTGGAGAAACAAATAATAATACAACCTTCATCATGTGCAATATAGGTGAAGTAGGTAGCCCTATAGTTTAGTGTTTGGATAACAATTATAGTACGAACATGAGTAGTAATGAAAGTCTAGTTTGTTTCATTGAAAAAAATTATAAGTCTAAAATTAAGATGGGGAACAATGGAACTTTTCCTATTGTGGGAAAAGGATCTATTATGATTTGCACCAAGAAAGGGGAGAAGAAAGAAATTCAAAATATTTATTTTTCCCCTGGTATAAAGCACAATTTATTGAGTGTTGGATAACTCATTCAGAACAGATGTGAAGTGTTGTTAGAAAATGACAAACGTGTCATTCATGAGAAGGATGGGAGTGAGAAGGTTGTTGTAGCAGTCCAAATGAAAAATAACCATATATTTCTATTAAATATTGAGACATGTTTCAGCTCTCAATCTATTGCTACACCTCCCAAGAAAGTATGTACAACAATACATAAGCAATAAAATTTTAAGAGCATAATTGAAGACCCCTCCAAGTTATGACATTTAAGGTATGGACATCTTGGCTATGTTGATTTAAATTTTTTATCCAAGAAAAGAATGGTGAATGGTTAGCCAAGTGTTGTAGAGTCTAGTAGAAAGTATGAGGATTATATTTTAATTTTGGTAATTCTATAATGGCTAGAGCACCATTGGAGTTGGTGCATACTGATTTGGTTGGCCCTATGCAAGTTACTTTCATAGGAGGGAGTACTTATTTTATAACATTTATTGATGATTTAAACCATAGAACAAGGGTATATTTTTTGAAAAATAGATTTGAACCTTTTAATAAGTTCTTAGAGTTTAAAGCCCACGCTGGAAAAGAAGGTGGATATTGTATCAAAGTCCTAATGTTAGATAGAGGAGGAGAGTATACCTCCAATACATTTGTGATTTTTTGCAAGAAAAATGGTATAAGGAAGGAGCTAACAGCTAAATATGCTCCACAACAAAATGGAGTGGCTAAAAGAAAGAACATAACTATTTTTGAGATAGCAAGAACTATGATGAAATAAAAATTTCTCCCAACTGAATATTGAGGAGAGACTATAGCAATAATAGTTTGCTTGATAAATAGAAGTCCTACAAAGGCAATATGTGATAAGATTCCTCTTGAGGCATGGGCAAGGCTTATATGGATAGTTAAATACTTAAGACTGTTTGGATGTGTAGCATATGCACATGTACCAAAGGAGCAAAGACAAAAGTTTGATGATAACAGTGTGAAGTGTATCTTCATGGGTTATAATTCAAAATCTAAGGTATATAGATTATATAACCCTATTACCAAGAATGTTTTCATTCCAAGAGATGTCGAGTTCTTAGAGAATGAGTCACGAGATGGCTCATTGGATACATCATCTAGCACTTCAATTGATGAAGATGAATAGAAACTCCAAAGGACACTCATTGATAAGCTAATAAGAGAAACCTGAGGTATGTGAAAGACACCAAAGGATATGGTATTTTATATTTTGTTGGAAATGATTCTAGTTTGGTTGGTTATATGGATAATGACTAGGTAGGAAGTCTAAATGATAGAAAGAGTACTTCTGATTATATTTTTCATATGGGTTATGGTGTAATCTCTTGGGCTTCTAAGAAGTAACCCATAGTTGTCGAGTCTATAGACAAGGATGAATGTATAGTAGAAAATTTAGCAGCATGTCGAGATAATTGTCTAAGGATAATATTGGTTGATTTGAAGGAAGAACAAGTGGAAGCAACCACCATATTTTGTGACAATATTTTTTCCATCACTTTAACAAATAATCGTCTTTTACATGGTAGAAGTAAGCATATAGAAATTAGATATCATTTTATTCTTGAACAAGTTGAAAATGGTGAAATAAATATGGATTTTTGCAAGTCTAAGTAGCAACTAACAAATATTTTCACAAAGCCTTTAAGCATTGGAAATTTTTAGTAGTTAAGGAAGAACTTAGGCATTGTTGTTTTGAACCAAGCTTGATCATGAGTTTTCATTTTATTTTTTTGGCTTAGAGAAAGGGGGGTGTTGGGATTTATGAGTTAAATTTGATTGTTTACAGCCTTTGTTAATTTGATTTATCTACTTTAGGTGCATACTATAGTTTTCAGCATCTCAATGTTTATAGCTACTCAAATCAAATCTTATTTTGTCCTTAATTTATCAGTCAAAGTTTGAAGTTGCTCTCCTATTTACTTAGTGGTGAAGTTTCCTAAATTATAAATAAAGGAGAATGATTTAAGTTTGGTAGAGAAGGTGTGCAAGCATATGCAACCATATTGGAAGCTCATAACAGAGGATGTTGAAATAGGACAACAATAGTTGTAACCTATATATTGAATCCTTTTATTTTGTACTCTATTTTATCCAAAAAAGTTTGGTATTAAACCTAGTTTAATGTGTTTCCCTATAGAGAAGTGATTGATCTAGGAAAAATTAGATTATATGCAGCCCTAAAGTGTTGTAGATATTATTATGTAACACTAGTAGAATTTTTTATATTGTGGATGTTTACTAGTTGTATTAGATAGTTTTTGAATTAAATAGAAAGCATGAATAACTTGCACTCTCCAACACTTTTGTTTATTACCTCTATTTTATTTGAATCAATTTTGGTGTGTGGTTGAATACAGAGAAACAAACTCTATGCATCCACCACTTTTCTCTATTTGGGAAAAATACAATTTATTGCTTTGGAAGAAAAGTTTGAGAATTTTCTTTTTGGTTGTGCTTTCAAAATCTCCACACCTAGGGCAATAATTTTCTTAATATTATTTCTTTTTACTTGGGGTATACCATTGTGATAGGAGAAATCGTATTAAAGCATAATCCCATTAGTTCTCTATAGTTTTCCAACAGGAAAGGAATTTTATCCTCTATTTACTAAGGAAGTAGATAAGTTTTAGAAATAAATACTTGAGAAAACCTAAAAGATCATTGACATTTATAATGAGCATCATTTTCTTTGTAAAATTTCATTGTTTATGTGGCTTGCAAAAGAAGGTTATACATTCTCTTTATCCTAAGAATCTAGGATGAAATTGTTGAGCTTCTCCTTGTCTATCCAATTTACTTGATCAGTCATGACAAAGCTTCATTAAACCTACCACGGCTAAAATTCTACAAGTTTCTCACTTTAATAACCTGTTTTACATTAAATCAAAACCTCTATTATTCATGCTTTTAACAAACCTTTTTTCCTTATTGTAAAGTCCTAATACTAGTTGGGATTGGGAGCACATTGGTAAGAGTTGTTGTATTTGGCCTCATACCTACTACTTTGCTTTTCAATAAATGTTATAGATATTTTTCAAACAAAATCATTGCACAGCTCTCATTATTTTCTCAAAATATTTCACATCTCAAAAGATATTTTTTTAAATAGTTCACACACGATATAGACTCTGCTTTTGCATTTGTACACATATCCACTCGAGTCTTTCAATCTTTCCAACCATAATGTGTCATTTTTCTGGGGCATTCTATGAAACATTTCACTTGCACCCCCTATGTCCATGGTTTCTACAATACATTAGACTTGCACTAGTGTCATTTTTCCCATAAAGGTTGCATGGTTTTTGAGATTACCAACAAAAATTGATTTTTTTGTACCTATCAATTGTGCTTGTTTGAGAATTTTGAAATTTCTTTCCATAGGGTATTTAATAGACATCACAAATCACAAGAGTATTTTTTTTGTATGTTTTGATGAACACCAATATGTTTTGTTAGTTCCAAAAGGGATAATGGTGGTGAATGTGGTCAAATCAAGCTCTATACATGCCAATTGGATTTACTAAATATTTCAATAACTTGTCTGTGTTGATTAATCCATTTTAGGTGCATACCCTATTATCATTGCATTTAATAAGATGGCATCTCTTGAATGCATTTTCTAAATAGTGTATATGTTGTGGCCTATGAAGATTTGGATACATAGGTGACTGTATCTCATGGCTTTATTCTCATGGGCATTTAATCAAACATTTGGCATGCATTCTTTGTATCTTATTAGACATATTTTGTCAGAGAACTTGTAGATATTTTTGAATTTGGTTTTAAATATCTGCTACTTATTAAAAATATGCATTATGCATTCTACATTCATTGTACAACTAGAGCTACTATGTAGGAAATTTAACACTTGAAAAGACATTGCAATCAACCTTTTCATATATACTCCATGATATTTAACGGGATGCACAATTTTTTTCCTTGATTTCCCTTGAGTTCTTAGGAGCTGCAATCATGGTTGAGAAAAGAAGATGGAGCATGGCCTCACAAACTACACCTTTGTTTGGTAGCTTTAAATGAGAAATTTGAAACTTTTTTTTGATATACTCCTTACACAAATCTAAAAATATGGACATGATATACTCCATCATCTTTATCTGATGTAGTATGTATGCCATCATTCATAAATTTATTTTGATCCCTTTTTTAATTCCAACATTGCTTCTTGTTGTGCCCTGGTTCACCACAAAACCAAGTGTCATTTCTTCCTATAGACTTTGGATGATGATTCAATCTTCCTCTTCTATTATTGTTATGCATGTCTCTTTTGTGAGTTTTACCTCTATTTTTTGTGCTCACAACTATAAAAACATCACCAAAAGAGGGTTCTTGAAGCTTCCTTCACATGTCTTTACTAAGTAGTGTAGTTACAACTTCATCAAATTTCAGCTTGCTCTTGGCTACTACTGAAGTGCTCATAGCCATTACTACACCTTCCTAGTTGTTTGTAAGTGAACATAAAAGTAAAATAGATATCATTTCATCATCTAAATGTATACCAACTAAACTGAGGTAAGTAACCAATGTATTAAACTCATTTAAATGATTTGACATCATGCCCCCTTCTTTGATTTTCTGATTATATAACTCTTTCACTGTAAAAACTTTGTCTGATGTTGAAGTTATCTCATATAATGAAGATAATTTCTCAACCATGTCTCTTATGGTCTTCTCTCCTAAAAAATTAAACAACACATTTCTTGAGAGAGCTAAGAAAATTGTTTCCCTTTCTTTCAAATCTATTTTCTCCTAGTCATCATCCATCATAGTCCCTATCCCTTTTAATTTACAAAGTAATGTAGGTTGTGAATCTTACTTGATAAGAAAAGACTCAATCTGCACTTTCCATAGCCCAAAAATTTTCCCTTTTTTTAAAATTTTTTTCCACTTCCATGTTTCATGTAAATCTTCAACGATTTCTAGAAAATAAAGCTAAGCTTAACTAGCTTTGATACCAATTTTTTAGCTTAAGAAAATACAAAATAGGAAATAAAATATAAACAAAATTAGACAACAAATTGTTGGAATACTTTAGAATAATTGGTGGAGGGGGGGGGGGGGCACGGTTGAATTAGTTATCCAAGGTCTAGATGTATAAATAAAACTTTTTATAGCTTAGTGAACCCATAAAATATTTATCTTCATGCATGCATCCATAAGATTATGCAATCACTTAAATCTTGTAGGTTACTATTAAATCAACTTGCAGAAATGTAAACATGAAACATACAAATTCATCAACACACTTAACACAATGATTTACATGAAAATCCAATTTGGAAAAAACCACCAGTAACATGCTACACTTTTTCACTCTTCTGAAGTGATGCCCTATGAAAGGCCAACCCTGTTAAAGGTTACAATACACACAATTAGATGTGACCCTATTAAAGGATTTCAATCACCCTATTAGGAGTAAGCCTTGTTATAGGACTTTAGACCATTGACTTGGAATGTCACCCAATTAAAAGATTTATAAATGACTGTTAGGTCAACCTTAATCCAAAGGATTTACCGTAGACTAATATAATTGTTAGAGAGTATCAGTTAGGCTTGATCTGATAACAACTTAAAACTCAATTTTTAGATTACAAATTATTGTTTCAGTCCTCCATTCTTCTTGGACTTCACACATTTTAGCTCTGATAGCTTGTTCACCCTTCAATCATTCATACCCTTAAGCCTTCTTGCTTAGCATGCCAATGCAAACTCTTCTCTTAGGTCACTTGATGAAGTAAAATCCTTAACTCCTTGTCTTCCTTAAGTTCTTGCACATGACAACCTTTGCTTCTGACTAGCCATTCCTATAAATAGGAAATTAAGATCTTTTGTTGCTCATTCTCCATCATCCAATTTAGGGTTAGGATAGATTAGGTAGGTTACAATGAATGTATTCTATATTTCATATCTCTTCTAGAAACTTCTCCTTGAATCCTCTTTAAATTTTCCTAAAAATGGTTTACCTTGAACTCTGTGTCACTAGCTCATTAACCTTATCTTCCACTTGGTTCACACAATCCAAGAAAACAAACTTGTCAACTTAGATCCATTGAATTTATGATCTTTTAAATAATGTAGCCACTCAACATTATCTTGCTTTTGATGCTCAACACATACTACATTGCTCAACATCCTCTATAAAGTCACTCAACATGAACTAAAGTGAACTAGTGCTCAACATCAACTAAAATTTAGTTAGAATCCACTATCTTTACTTGGCATACACTAGAATAGACTTTTACTTAGCTCCATCTAATTTCCTACTTGGCTTTTATTGACTTTTCTCGACACCTACTATCCACTTGGTCAAGCTTGGCAGAAATTTTTTTTTTAACTTGTTCTTCTAAACTTTCTTAGTGTAACTAGCCTTTGTAACTGTTAACCTCATAATGGTTTTTGACACTTGAGTGCCAACACACTTAATCACATTCCACATTGGAACCAAGTACACCATGCATGCTGAGCTAGGAAAGACTTCAGGTGCCGAGTGATCTTCATGCGCCGAGTAGTTTTCAGATGCCGAGTGAAGATCAAATACCGAGTGAAGTGTAAGTGCCAAGTAACATAAGGTGCTGAGTGATAACAAGTGTCGAGTAACATAAGGTGCCGAGTGATAAAAAGTGCCGAGTAACATAAGGTGACAAGTGATAACAAGTGTTGAGCTACATAAGGTGCCAAGTGTTAACAAGTGCCAAGCTACATAAGGTGCCGAGTGATACAATTTTTTTTAGGTGCCGAGCTATCCAAGAAACAACATATGCCAAGTATCAGCAATACTTTAGGAGCCGAGTAACTTAGTATATCAACATAAGAGTTTGTAATTGCACAAACTATGATGCAAACAGTTTTTACAGCTGACATAAGGTAAATCTCGAAGGATTTAATGATGAGATCGAATCTTTTATCTTTCCTATGCAATCTACATGCAACCAATAAGAAAAATGATGAAGGCATGCAACCAATAGAAGAAGTGCAAATAATAAGCAAAAAATGAAGATTGAATATGGATCGTAGATCCATACCTAACCCTAAACCCTCAAATGTCTTTATAAGGAAGACAAAATTTCACTGTAAATGAATGAGTGGACATACAAGGGTGCACAAGGAAATCTATTTTCAGAAGCAAGGGTTATCAAATCACAAAGGATCAAGATCAGAGAAAGCGAAAAAGGTGCCTGCATTCAGTAATCAAGGATTGTAATCTATCAGGTTCATTATACCTAATACTTTCTAGCAATTGTATTAGAATGAAAATCCTATGGTGATAGGTTTGCTTAACAGCTATTTCGTAGATCCTTCAAATAGGTGATTAAATCCTTTAATAGGGTGACACTTCATGTTAAGTGTTTGTAAATTCTCTAACCAAGTCACTATTAATACAGTGTAAGGCCTTTAACAGGGCAAACCATCAGAAGTGGTTGAACAATATTGCTGTAGTAATTTTTGTGGGTGTCATCCCCACCCTAGTTTTACCTTCTTATTCCTGGAGGGTTTCTGGGTTACCAAATTCTAGTATTAAGAGTTGTTGATGCATGTGTTTAGTTTCATGTTTATTTGATGTATTTACATGCATGCAATTTACTTTTAGTTAAAAGTTTTATTGGCTAAAGTGTGATACTTATGATTCACCACCCCCCCCCCCCACCCCCCTCTCATAAATACTCTTTCCATATTTGAATATTCTAACAATTGGTATCAGAACAAATATAGGTTCTCACAAGGAAAAGCCTAATAGCTTGGAGGAAAAGATCTAAAGATGGAAGCTTTCAAACTTGGAAAGATCATTGAAAATCAGGTAATAGATGTGTAACTTGCTCTGCATAGCTTGGAGGAATTTAGAAACAAGTTAAGAAACTCATTAGAAAAAAGGAAGGATCTAGCCATAGCTGAAAATGATATACACTACAAGGAGATTGATACCACCAACATATTTTCCAACGGAGATACTAAAGAGTTTGATGCAGCAATAGCAGAACTGTTGGAGAAAAATAAAGTTCAAGCAGAGGAGATAAGATCTCTCAAGATGGAACATGAGTCACAGGCCATAATGATATGTGAAATCACTGAACACAAGAAAAGAGCAGTTGAAGATAAAGTGATGATGGACAATGACAAAAGAAATCTTGCAAACAGACTTGAAGAAAAATATACTGAATTGACAAGGATCTCAAACATGCAGATGGATACACTTGCCCAAGTGATGAACCTTCATCATGAACTTAATGTAAAAGATATTGAGATCTCTACTCTGAAGATGTAGAATGAACAAATGCAGAATGCATTGAACAAAGAAAAAGAGGTAGCAAAGAATCTCAACAAGTCAAGTGAAGCCATCAAGTATTTTGAACAGTTGTTGAAATCCCCAAAATCTGCCCATGATACATCAGGACTAGGATACAATAGCACTGAAGTTGGGGAATCATCAAAGAACACTGAACAAAGAAGTGACAAAGGTAAGAATTCAAAACCCACTTGTCATGACTATAATAAGAAGGGGCATACAGCTAATGTGTGTAGAAGTAGAAGATTCAATCAATCAAACACACCCAAAAATAAGAGTTTCTGTCACAAATGCAACATGCAAGGACATATGACACAAAATTGTAGATCCAATGTCACAAGGACTTAGAGATTTGATGGACATTGTTATAATTGCAAAAAGTATGGACATAGGGCATTTGAATGCAGATCAAAACCTATGTGGACATCAAATCAATCAGCAAAAATAGAAGGGAATGAAAGTCATTATCATTGGGATTACAACAACAGGTACAACTATAATTATTGTCAAGAATATGGACATATACCACAGAACTGCATAAGAACACATTTCAGAGGAAACTACAAAAGATGGTTGAATCAAACTACATGTTTCAGTTGTTTTAAAATTGGTCATATCAGCAGAAACTGTCCTACAAGATCAAAGGCACCCAAGACTAAAGAAAACAAAGGAAAAAGAAAAATTAATGTCGAAAAGATAAGGGGGCAAATGAACAAGACTTGGAAAAAGAAAGATGCGTGCAACACATCAAGTGGAGGGATCACTTCACCCAATGGGTCAAGTGATCACACTTCATCAAACTAAGCATGAGAAGTACATAGGATTGATATACAAAGCTATATCACACATTAGTCCCAAGACAAAGAAGATAAGTAAAGTATAAACCTACATGAAACAAGATGTCAAGACAAAAACTAAATGTTGTTGCCGAGCTGTCTTTGGATATCGAGTTAAACTCCAATAGATGTCGAGCTCCCAATAGCAACCAAGCTGATAACTGATGCCGAGTTGGATAACTCCAATGGAAGCCGAGTAAAGTGGAAATATAGTGGAAGCTGAGTTAGGTTAAAATTTCTTTAGAAGCCGAGTTGGCAGTTGAACATTTAATGCGACGGAAATAGGGTATATTATTGCGATTTCAATCAATTTTACTCATCGCAATCAAGAAGCAAAGAAGAAGAAAGAGAGCTGAGCGAATTCATAGCAAGAATCCAGCGTATCAAGTAGATTGCAACCACATTCAACATGTTTTTCATTGATCTTGAGGTATTTTCATTTGTGTCTAGCTACGTAGTTTTGTATCCTTTTGTTGTGAAAACCCTAGTTTGCATAAATGGCGTCAAGTTCGAAGAAAACCGAGGAAAAAGAGTCTTTTGAAGTGCAGTTAGTTTCAAATAAGGTGAAGCAACCTGATTTCCGTCCTATTCCCGAAGTTGCCTACAAAAACAATCCAGCCAGAGCTCTCTCCCAAATTCCCCCAAAAGTTGTAATGGTCCAAGATGTGAGAAAATGTTACAACTATAAGATAGGTGCTCTAGGAGACATGGAAATAAGACAAGCCTATGAGAAACTATGCGTAGATGGAGTCTTGAAAGAAGAATTCAAAATCGTTAAAAGAAAGGGTTTGACCTGAGTCTTAAGCTTTCCCACCGTATTTAAAACAGAATGGGTTAGACTTGTACTGAGTAGAATTCATGGTGGAAATTTGTGGTTAGAAGATATTCCCATCAAATTGACCAAAGAAATCATACATAGAGTAACAGGGTACCCAACCCTAGATCGATACAAAACCCTGAGAAGTGAATCAAAGGAAGTTATTGAAAAGAATATTGGTGCCCAGTGGAACAAAAGAGGAATGACAATTCACACCATATAGGATCCTCTAGTTGAGTTTGCTATTAGAGTCATTGCCCATAAATTCTACCAATCTAGCAGACTCAATAGTGTACCATGTATTGCAGTAGATGTAGGCTACAAATTGGTGAAAACAGATCATACTTATGATCTTGTTGAACTGCAACTACAACAGATCAA
The DNA here is from genome assembly GCA_028749045.1 of Cupressus sempervirens. Lineage (NCBI taxonomy): Eukaryota > Viridiplantae > Streptophyta > Pinopsida > Cupressales > Cupressaceae > Cupressus > Cupressus sempervirens. The sequence goes on along the minus strand of CM053783.1, from coordinate 136,807,541 downwards.
TGAAAACCTAGCTGCCATAAGAAGAACAAAGGGCGCTCAATGCAAATTTGGAGCAATACTAGTTTGCATATTCTTTTATGTTCAAAATGGGTTTCCTTCTTTTGGCAAAGTGGCATGGAGGAATGACAAAACCATCATTGCCCAAATCAATGAATACATAGAGCAAATGGGAGAAAATTTTGATACCTTAATGACAAGCTATTTTGAAGATTTCAAGAAATTCATGAAGCAAAGATCAAGGATACCAGCTTCCTTAGTAGAAAAACATACTAATGATACATGTTTCTTAGTTGACATTAATTTTACTTATATTCAAGCAACGATACCAAGGGTAAGATGGCTAAGGCCATTTGGATATGAAATTAATATTGATGAGGCATCTGCAGTAATAACTGCATTGTTGGCAGAAGAAATAGATAAAAGTGCTCCACATTTTGACACTTATGATGTGGTATGATCAAAGATAAACATGGAATTAAAAACTGCTTCCACATTGAAGAAGAAAGACAAATTATTAAAGAAAATTAAGAAGAAATTTGGTAAAGAAATTGAGGCTGAAGCAGAAGAAGAAGAAGATGATAGTGATGATGAAGATGAGCAAGAACAATGGCCAATGGAATTAACTCAAGGTCTTGGAGAAGACAAGGTGAAAGGTGCAGAGGAAGAAGAAGCCAAGGAAGCACCAATTGAAGCTAAGCCAAAGAAGAGAAAGGCAACAGAACAGCCTTCAGCTAAGCCCAGATCAAAGAAAGTTGCCACACCATCACCTCAAAAGCCAACAACACGAGCTACAACAAGGGCCTCCACTCAAAAGGCCAAAGAGGAAGTTACAAAGAAGAAACAAACCAAGGAAACACAGGAAGAGCCGAGGAGAAGAAGAAGATATGTGGCTCAACCTAACACTGATGAAGAAGACCAATCTGAAAAGGTAAGCAATTCTTCAGTTGATACCTTATGTAAAAAGATTGGAAATGGTGACTTAAGTAATTTAAATAAAGTTGATTTCAGTAAATTTACTAAAGCAGAACAAAATAAGATAGAAGAAATGGTTTATGGAATGATGGCACAATTCAAGTACACTCCACTTGAATTAGATGGACAATTGCCAAAAGAACTGTCAAAAATTGTAGAAGACAGATGGCATTTCTGTTTGAAAATGGAGAAGGAGACAAGGGAATCAACCCTAGCAAGTGTATTGCCAGATTTGACTAGGGAAAAAGTAAAGAATGCAGTCAAAAGGCATAATAATAGGTTCACACCTAAATACAGGGCATTCTTCATACTCCAAAATAGGATGGAAGAAATTGTTCAAAGAACAATGAAATCATGGAAGAATTTGTACAAAAAGATTGAAGATTTTCTTGAAGAAGAATACAAGGAAGAAGTTGCTGTACCAATAGAGGAGAGGAGAAAAAGGAAAGAAGATGAACAAAAGAAAAGAGAGAAGAAGGAAGAAGAAAAGAAAGATGGAGAGGAGGAAGAGACACAAAAATAGGATATAATGGCAACAGTTGAGCAAGAGCAGCAACCAGATCAGAGTGTGCAAGACACACAATTGCCACCCCCTAGTCCTCCTCAAGCATCCATCTCACCTACAGACACTATAACTATTACTAATGTTCATGATACTTCTGGTTAGAATATCAATCCATTAACTACAGAAGATCTCAAAAGAATTCTTGACCAATCTACACAACAAGCAATATTATGTGCAGATCCAGTATTGGTCAGTATAGATGAATTGCAAAAACTAGTAGAAAGTACAGTCAAAGATAAGGTGAATCCACAAGAACCACCTTCTATCATCTCTACAACTACTAGTAGTCAATTTCAAATACCAACAAGCATAGTTGATGTTGCAAGACAGAAGCCAAGTGCAACTATAGAAAAAGGAACAAAACAAACAGGACAAACTATTACATCTGATCCTACAACACAAACACAAGGTGTACTTCCCAAGATTACAATAATTGATCATGGTAGATAGAAGGAGGAGGAAATAGTGAAAACCCCTAAAAAATAGGAGGCAATACAAACATTAATAAATTTGCCTACCTCGGGAACTCCTTCACACTAGCCATTGCAAATATTTGTGCCAACATCTAGTACTACCAGAGTTGCAAGGGTACTTCACTATGGAGACCCTGAATTAGATGAGGAGATAGTCATACCAAGCTATGACTCAAAATCAATAATCATTAATCAAATCAATGAGGTGCAAGAAGCACTGAATAGGAGGAAAAGACAAGAAATACTCAGGAAGGAGTATAAACAAAAGAAAACACTATATGAGATTAAGGACATCTTTATGGATGCCTTCAGTTTGCAATCACCAGATGAGTCAAAGAATATCACAAAGAAATTAACAGATATTATTGACCAAGTGACAAATGAAGACCTAGAAACAAATGCAAAACTTATGGAATGGTCAAAAAGAAAATTTCAGGGGAAAGTGAATGAGAAAATATCAAGTCAAATTGCACTTTCACAAGTTGAATTGGCAAAGATTATTGACAAAGTGAAAAAGGTACTTGAGCATATATTCTCATTGTACAAAAAGTTGTGTGATTTTTCTTACTTCACACAAGAAACAAGCCAAAAGATACTGAGCTTGGAAAGAAATTTAAACATTTCAAGCATGCAACTACCAAATCATCCAGCTCAAAGTGAGAAGCATTTTGTTCAATCGCTTCACACTCACAAAGAAATAGCTATATTAACAGTAGATGAGGCTAATATCAAGGCCAAATTAATACAGCTCCAGTCCTCCATTACCCCACATTTAGAGATACTCCATAAAGAGAAAGTATATGCTGAAACTGTTCCCAAGAAAGACCCAAATCTTTCTACATCAGATGGACTTATTCATCTTGCTGCCGAGACTGCCATCTAGCATAAGTCACTAGAAATTACTTTGAACAATTGGGATGCATCTCTCAGGATGATTATGGAGGTAAACAACATATTTTTGGCTAAATATGGTCTTAACCTTAAACATTCTTTGCCATAAGTGTCAAAAAGGGGGAGAAAAGAGACATAATAGGGGGAGATATAGATATTATAAGATGAATTAATGGGGGAGAAAAGATACAAAGGAGGAGCATGATATACAGATAAGACACAATCAACTCAGGGGGAGTTACAAAATTTTTAAGGTATATATTGTAAGATTGTAAGTTACAAATTTTTATCAAGTTTTCTTTAAACTCTGTATATACCAATCAGATTAGTAAATGTACTTATAAGGTAAGTTAACTATTTTAGTCACTCATGTCAAAGGGGGAGATTGTTAACCTCATAATGGTTTTTGACACTTGAGTGCCAACACACTTAATCACATTCCCCATTGGAACCGAGTACACCATGCATGTCGACCCACAACAAATGCCGAGTTAGGAAAGACTTCAGGTGCTGAGTGATCTTCATGTGCCGAGTAGTTTTTAGATGTTGAGTGAAGATCATATACCAAGTGAAGTGTAAGTGTTGAGTAACATAAGTTGTCGAGTGATATAAAGTGCGGAGTAACATAAGGTGTTGAGTGATAACAAGTGCCGAGTAACATTAGGTGCCGAGTGATAACAAGTGTCGAGCTACATAAGGTGCCGAGTGTTAACAAGTGCTGAGCTACATAAGGTGCCGAGTGATACAATTTTGTTTAGGTGCTGAGCTATCCAGGAAATAGCATATGCCGAGTATCAGCAATACTTCAGGAGCCGAGTAACTCAGTATATCAACATAAGAGTTTGTAATTGCACAAACTATGATGCAAATAGTTTTTACAGCCGACATAAGGTAAATCTCGAAGGATTTAATGATGAGATCGAATCTTTTATCTTTCCTATGCAATCTACATGCAGCCAATAAGAAAAATGATGAAGGCATGCAACCAATAGAAGAAGTGCAAATAATAAGCAAAAAATGAAGATTGAATATGGATCGTAGATCCATACCTAACCCTAAACCCTCAAATGTCTTTATAAGGAAGACAAATTTTCATTGTAAATGAATGAGTGGACATACAAGGGTGCACAAGAAAATCTATTTTTAGAAGTGAGGGTTATCAAATCACAAAGGATCAAGATTAGAGAAAGCAGAAAAGGTGCTTGCATTCAGCAATCAAGGATTGTAATCTATCAGGTTCATTATACATAATACTTTCTAGCAATTTTATTAGAATGAAAATCCTATGGTGATAGGTTAGCTTAACAACTATTTTGTAGATCCTTCAAATAGGTGATTAAATCCTTTAACAGGGTGACACTTCATGTTAAGTGTTTGTAAATCCTCTAACCAGGTCACTATTAATACAGTGTAAAGCCTTCAACAGGGCAGACCATCAGAAGTGGTTGAACAATATTGCTATAGTAATTTTTGTGGGTATCATCACCACCCCAGTTTTACCTTCTTATTCTTGGAGGGTTTCTGGGTTACCAAATTCCAGTATTAAGAGTTGTTGATGCATGTGTTTAGTTTCATGTTTATTTGATGTATTTAAATGCATGCAATTTACTTTTAGTTAAAAGTTTTATTGGCTAAAGTGTGATACTTATGATTCACCCCTCCCCCCTCTCATAAGTACTCTTTCAATATTTTAATATTTCAACAGCAACCTTAAGTAGATTATATGTGCATCATGTTATCACTATCTTAACTAATTCTTATACTTCTTTACATAAGCATAACTCAACCTTTCCTCTAGGTGCTATTGTTACATCTTTTGATCAAATCCTCTTCATCAATCAAATAAGTGATAGTACTTAAATCATATAAGCAATTGCCTTAGTAGACAATATCAGGTTTGACATTAGAGACAAAAAAAATGATTGAAACATATTGATCATACTTCTTCAACAATATTCTTCAATATATTCTCAACAATCTCCCTCTTTGGCATTGATAGCAAACCAAACTGATCAACCAAACTAAATAGGTTAAAATAGTAAGACAATACCAAAAAGAAAATGATTCCTTGTATTGAAATATCTCCCTCTATTAGCAACTTCCATCTTCTGAATAGGTTACAAAAGTCTTCGTTATAACTCCCTCTGAATTACTTCTTATATCTCCCTCTTACTAGGTAGATGTTAGGATTCCTCCCTCTTTGTTCTCTTGATCAATAAATGTCTCTATCTTTCTTTCATTTTACTATCTCCCTCTTTCTTGTATTTCCCTTTATCAATAATTATCTCCCTCTTTGACAACAATGTCAAAGACTTGTCATCTTAACATGTAGATATGAACTTCTCTAGCTTCTCCCTCTGTCACCTTACTTGTGACTGATTTTTCATTTCAGCTCTTTGATTATTATAGGCATCTCCTAAACTAATATCCTCTGCATCAATGTGTAACATATGAACATCATCTTTTTTGATGCAAGGCACTCCTCTTGTTACTTAGATAGCCTTTGATCGAGGTATCACCCCTATTTTACCTCTTAGATACTCATAAGCATCCTTAGGTAATGCTTTTGTGAAAATATTAGCAATTTTCTCTTTTGTGTTAACATATTCCATCTTCACCTCTTTGTCTTAAACTAATTCTCTCAAGTAATGATACTTGATTGAAATGTGCTTAGTTTTTGTGTGCATCACAGGATTCTTTGATATATTGATAGCGCTTGTATTATCACAATAAAGTGTAACTAATTATGGGATCTCTTCCTTCATATCTTTGATTAATTATTTGATCCATACAATGCTTGTACAATTTATAGAGGCAACAACATATTTAGCTTCACTAGTAGATTGTGAGGTGCAATTTTGTTTCTTGTTAGTCCATGTGACCAGCCTCTTGCCTAAGAAAATGCTCCTTCATAGGTGCTCTTCCTATCATCAATTTTTCTAGCCCAATCAACATCAATATAGGCTCTTAATTAAAATTTCTCATTTTTCTTATAGTATAGACCAAACTCCTATGTTCCTTTCAGATATCTCATTATTCTCTTTACAACCATTAAATGATTCTCCTTGGGATTAGTAGAGAATTTTGCAACTATCCCTACAAATAATGCTATATTGGGTCTTCTATGTACTACATATTGTAATTTTCCAATCATAGACCTGCACAATGTTTGATTTACCTTAGTTGAATCATCATTCTTTAACAACTTGTGTCCTATCATCATAGGTGTACTTAATGGTTTGGAATCTTCCAATCTAAAAGTTTTTAGTATTTCTTTGACATATTTTTCTTGAGTGATGTATATACCATATTTCATCTAATATATTTGCAAACTCAAAAAGAATTTGATCTCTCCAAACATAGACATTTCAAATTCTTGCTTCATTTCACTTGCAAAAGCCTTACATAAAGAATCTTGACCTCCAACTATGATATCATCAACAAAAATTTCAAATAAAAAAATACCTTTGCCTGTCTCTGTCTTCATGTATAGATTTTTGTTATCATTAGTTCTTTCAAATCCAATCTTCACAAGATACTTATGAAGTCTCTCATACCATGCTCTTGGTGCTTGTTTCAAACCATATAGAGATTTGTGTAATCTACATACCATGTTCTTATTGTTAATATCAACAAAACCTTCTGGCTGTTCTATGTAAACTTCTTCCTCTAATAAGCCATTCAAAAATAAAAATTTAACATCCATTTGATAAAATTTGAAACCTTTGTATGCAGAATAAGCAAGTAAAGTTCTTACTACTTCCAATCTAGCAACAAGAGCAAATATCTCTCTATAGTCAATTCCTTCTTCTTGTGCATATCCTTTGCAAACTAATCTTTCCTTGTTCCTTGTGACTTCACCATTTTCATCTAACTTTTTTTTGAATAGCCACTTAGTGCCAATCACATTTTTGTCTTCAGGTCTAGGAACTAGAGTCCATGTTTTATTTTTCTCAATTTGTTCAATCTCTTCTTCCATGGCTTTACTCCAATCTATATCTTCTAAGGCATCTCTTACTAATTTGGATTCCTTCATGCTTAGTAAACATGTATCATTTCTCAATCTATTTCTTGTCATTGGTCTGGCACCTTTATCTCCAATAATCTATGTAGTAGGATGATGTCTTTTGACATATTTGGACAATCTTGGTTCAGCTCTAGTTTCTTCAATTTGTCTTTCAGCTTCAGATTCATTATGTACACCCCTTTTAGGTAGTTCAACATCTCTTTCATGTACACTAATATCAAAATTAGAATGTGGTTCAACTTTATTCTATAACTCAACATTTGAATGTAGCTTAGTTCCTAAATGCAACTCGACATTCATAGTATGTGACTCGACAGTCACTAAAATTTGCTATTGGTTTGTAGCTTGATTTGTAGCATCTTCTTTGGCAGACATACCTTCATAAGAGTATACAAATGATTTGTATTCTTTTGGTTCATTCATAGGTTCAACCTTGTGTACTTCTATATATTCATCAAAATTTACATTTGCACTTTCCACAATTTTGTTAGTGTTAGTATTTAAACACTTGTAGGCTTTACTTCTTATAGAATATCTTAGGAATATACCTTCTTCACTTTTTGCATCTAGTTTACCATTCTTGAAGTCTTTAAGAATGTAACATTTGCTTCCAAATACCTTAAAGTATTTTACATTGGGTGAGTATCCATACCATAGTTCAAAAGGTGTTGAATGAGTACCTTTCTTGACTTGTACATGGTTCAAGGTATAGATAGTTGTACATACAACTTCTCTGTAGTATTTCAAAGCAACATTTTTCTCCATCATGAGTGTTCTAGAATAGTCCATTATAGATATGTTCCTTATTTCAGCTATTCCATTTTATGGAGGGGTTCTAGGTGTAAATGTCTATCTTTTGATTCCTCTATCATTACAAAACATCTCAAATTCATTTGATGTAAATTCTCCTCCTTTGTTAGATCTCAAACACTTCAGACTTTTGCATGTTTCTTTCTTAACTCTTGGTAAGGACCACTTAATCATTTGGAAAGCATCAAATTTCTATTTTAGAAACATAACTGTCCTCATTCTAGAATAGTCATCAACAAACAACATAATGTACTTATCTCCTTTGTAGCTTTGCACTTCAATTGGTCCACACAAGTCAATATGAACAATTTCTAGTATACTTTTAGAGGTATGAGTTTTACTCTTAAAACTTGGATTTTTCATTTTACCTAACTAACATTGTTTGCACATTATATTATCATACTTCTTCAACTTAGCCAAACCTCTAACTTTTCTCATGTCATTGATACTAACCAAGTTATCAAAATTGACACAACATAACCTTTTGTGCCACAGCCACATGTCATCAAATTTTACAACTAGACAAGTAGCATCCTCTATATCAAGATAGAATAGATTACTCATAGTTTGATCACCATTTCTAATGAGTTTCCCATTTGTGTCATAAATCTTAGCAATATTGTTTTCAAACTCAAACTTGCATCCTAAATTATTAAGGTGTGACACACTCAACAAATTATAGTTAAGTCCTTCAACATAGTAAGTATTGTCACATAAAATCTTATCTATGAGTTTGATAGAACCTTTTCCTTTTATCAAACATGGTGCATCATTACCAACTCTTACACTATTTTCATCATAACAATTTAGGGTAATGAACTTACTTTCGTCTCCAGTCATGTGATGTGAACACCCACTATCAATGATCCATCTATCATTCTTGTTCACACAAGTCACAATTGTAGTTGCCTCATCTTCATCAGTTTCATCCTTCATTGCAACATACACCAATTTATCATCATGTTCATCATATTCATCTTTTGTTTCCTCTTTAGCAATGTAGCATGATTTTTTTCCTTTGTCTTTGTAGTCCTTGTTGTCTTCATCTCTCCTACTCTTGTATCTACCATCACCTCTATAGTTCTTCTTCTCTAGACATCTAGCAACAATATGACCAACTTCATTGCAATTGAAACAAATGATAGGTAATTTTCCTTTTAACTTGCCTTTACCTTTGTGGAATCTTCTTGCCAATAGTGCTTCAAGCTATTCTATAGCCTCCTCATCTATATCATTGTCACTAGACACATACTTTATATTTTTCTTCTTTTTCTTCTCATCAAGTTCCTTCAATGATACCTTAGCTTTGAAAGTAAATTCAATATTCTCATGTTTTTAATTATCAAAGTTAGATAGCTCAAAAGTAGTGAGTCTACCTACTAGACCTTTGAGTGATAGATTATTCCTTGGTATACATCTCAGTTCTTGAATTGTAGAAACTCTAATAACATATATAGGAAAAAATATCCTCAAAATCTCTCTGGTTCATGTGAAAAGGAAAGGGAATGGAAGTGGGACCCACCCTAAGAGAATTAAGGTGGAAGAAGGGGCTAGTGTTAACAAGAAGGTTTTGAAATAGGAGATGACTAAGAAATATGTTGAGGAAATTATAGAGTCTGAGAACTCGGACGATAATGAGAAGATGGAAACAGAAAATGATGAGAAAATAGAAATGGGAGACTTTAGTTCTAACTTGGATGGTTACTATGGGAGTAAATGGGTGTCTACTGGTAAATAAAATGTGGAGGGAAGTTAGGATAGAAATACAAACATGAATGTGGGGTTGGAAGACCTTAGGGAGGAGGATGATAAATAGGGTGATCACCCCTCTCATAATGCCAATGAGGAGAATATGGAGGAAACAAGAAAGGAGAATGAAGAAAAAGACCATGTTGGTAAGGATAATAGCTATAGTAAAGGTGTGAATGAGGAAAGAATGGAGAATATGGACATTAATACTAATACCCAGATTAATATTACCAATTCCTCTGAGCCTAGGAATGTTGTTGACAAGAGGGATGACTCCCATGATGCTAAGCTCTCCTTTCTTCACACTGCTAAGCTTAAGGAAGCTTTAGGGTGATTTATGGTTGTATAATGAATTAATGGTTCTCAAGAAGAAAATGAGGATAATGTAGAGAGATTTAGATGGTGAATGCGAGAAGAGAACCCAGTTGGAAGTGAAAATTGGTAACATACCTGATAAGCTTAAAGAGTATGAATAGGAGCTTTGTCACCTTATAAAGGAAAGTACTCTAAAATGGAATAGGTCACTTCCACTCTTTGTGCATTAGCGACCAGTCTAGGAAAGAAAATTAATGAAGAGATTATGTCTCCTGATAATGTTGGAGTGGGGAGTCCTTGTGGACTGAGTAAGAGAACCAGGCAGAGCACAAGGAAAAAGCTTGTTGAGGCTCTTGGGGCTTCTGTTCTTTCAACAACTAACATCATCCAAAGTACTATAGAAGGAGGTAAAGAGGTGGCAAACATTATCAAGGAGGTGTTGTAGGTGTTGGTTGTGGATTAGGTGTGTTGGTTTCTGATCTGGATAGTTTTGCTAGTTTTTTCTTTTTGCTTTCTAGTTTGTTTAGAACTCTACGTTCCAAGTCCTTGTAAAACTTGGTTATTTTGTATGGTTTAAACTTTTGGTTTTAGATCCCTGTAAAACCTAGTTTGGATTTTTTTTAACTTTAGGTTTCAGATCCTCGTAAAATCTGGTAGTGCTTTAATATTTATCTTTAGTATTTTGTAAAGGGTTCTAGGTCCCTTCAAAATTTTATTTTACCGTAATCTAAAACAACATCCTTAAAAATTTTCTTAGTATAGTATCATCATCTATTTTACCATTAGCTCCTCTTATTGCACTAAAAACTTCTTTTATCCTTGCAACATATTGAGCAATATTTTGACCTTCTTCCATTCTCATATCATCAAACTTAGCTCTAGGACTTTCAGCTTTAGCTCTCAGAACATTAGTGTCTCCTCCATAGATGGTGGTTAAGGCATCCCACATTTTATTTGCACTGTCAAGACCTTTGATATCATCAAATTTTTCATAGCTTAGGGCATAGGCAATCTCAAGCATTGTCTAGTTATATTATTTCTTCTTTTTCATATCCTCAGCAGTTGGGGTCTCCAATAGGGTCAACATGCTTAGTAGTAATGGTAGAGCTTAGTAGTAACGGTAGATTGTGCATGATCTCCAATTCCTCCAAACTGTAGCTTCATCAAAATTTTCATGCAGGAAAGTTATTTCTATTAAGCTTGGGTACTTCTCTTTTTGACATCTTGATCTTTGTGATTCTAGTACCTTCAAACTATTCCTCTTAAGTAGATGGCTTTGGTACCAATTGTTGGAATACTTTAGAATAACTAGGGGGGGTGAATTAGTTATCCAAGGTCCAAATGTATAAATAAAAATTTTCACAACTTACTGAACCCATAAAACATTTATCTTCATGCATGCATCCATAAGATTATGCAATCACTTAAATCTTGTAGGTTACTATTAAATCAACTTGCAGAAATGTAAACATGAAACATAACAGATTCATCAATACACTTGACACAATGATTTACATGGAAACCCAATTTGGGAAAAACCACTAGTAATAGTCCTTGTAATGCGTCATGACCACAAAAAATGCAAGATGGGATAACATGCAATCTTAACCCATTACAAAAATGCAGAGTTGACCTTCGTGGAATAAATCTGATTTGCCACCAAAAAAAATGAACCATCGATGTAGATCTTCATTCTGAAATAGACAACCCAGATGCTGTAAAATATCCTCAACAAGTGAATAAAACCCAACTGTAGATCAAGATCCTCTTCATAACAATGGATGACTGAGATGCATTCAAAAATCCCCATGAGATATGCCAAAATATGATGGTCATCGCATCTCCACCAAAGACCCAAGCACTGATGCTAAAATATGAATACTGTTCAATCAAAAGAGACCTCAACAAAGAATAATCCACCACATGGCACAAATATGTTGGTCAAAATGTTTCCCAATGCATAGTAGAGGAGGCAACAACAACATTGCCATTTCATGGAAGTAAGAAAAGAAAATTTCTGAAATAACAAATTTCTCTTTTTTGGAAAGGGAAAAAGATAAGCCTTATGAAATAGAATTTTTTTCTATTTTAGAAAGAGCATGAAATTTCTTCTCTAAAATAGCAAAAATAGTCAACATAAAATGTCAACCCCTATAAATGTGCATGTTAACCTGTAACTAGAAAAAAGAGGGACAAATTGAACTAGCTCGATCAATAAAGGAATCAAGCCAAATTAGTTCATGAAGAGACCAAGTTAACGCAAAATGTTAACCCTAGCCAAATCACATGTCAACCCACAATAAAGAAAATACCCCATTGAAAATATCTTTGATTGGTTGAATGGGGGGCAAAAATGGTCAACATTCTTGGTGACTCAGGTGATGCTTACCTACTAAACATAGATCGGTGGTCTTAAGTAGTCCATTGGGCATGGACTTACTACCAAGGATTGATGTGTTATCCTACCTGTAACTTTACAAAATTTTGCAACTAGTAAAATACAAAACAACTTCAAGGAGCTCCAAAAAGCTCAAAAAAGCTCCACAAAAGGAAGCAAATGTGCTCGTGCACTTCTTGGAAAGAAGAAAAGTTCTACTCTACTATGTATAAATATTTACAAATAAAAATGATTAAACAAAGCTATTAATTGGCTTGTTGAAGTAGCTTCCCTTCCTCAAGAGTTGGTTTCTCCTTTCATATTTAAGGGCAATTGAAGATAATAGCAAACATAACAAAGATGTTATTGCATGGAGTTCCTTTCCAATGCTAAAAATAAAGAAGCTTCTCTCCAGCACTGGGATGCCTTGATCTTGGGCAAGACATACTTGCTCCTCCTTGTAGTCTTCATCATCATGCTCTAGAATTAGCATGACTAGGGGAAACATGCATTGTTCCAGAGCTAGATGCCTTACGGGGCATCCTCTTGATGGCATTGGGTCTAAGGAATCATCCTTTACCATGTTGTAATGATCCACAACATTTGAAACCTTATGTCCAGCAGGGGATGGCTCTAATGGTGTGGTTGGTAGTGTGCATGTCTCTTCATGTTGTTGTAGAAGGGAAAGATTTCTCTAAATGAAGTATGCAAATTTCTACCTCGGGGGCTCTTGAGCTTCAGTTGCTCACAATTGGGAAAACTTGAGCCTCATCTTCTCTATTGTAATAGCCAACTTTCTTGTGAGCTCCTCCTCATACCAGACCTCCCTTTTTGCCCACTCCAGAGAGTGGAGGTAGGCCACAAACTATTCTTTAGTCTCATAATATGGAGGATTGAAAAATATGTCTCTATGAAGTGGATCCATGTTGAAGCATTAAAATAAAGACTTCATAGAAAAATGAAGAAACACAAAAGATCAAAAGATCTTCACACAAATCAATACTTGATCTATTGAAACTAGAAGATGCATAGAGTTGCCATGGTGTTAGATGAATGCCTCTAAAGGCTGATTTTATTGAGAAAATAACACTCAAATTCTCAATGGAAAGACATTAACTGGCTAACTAGTAGATTTATGAAGCTAAAAATGATTGTTCCACTAGGTGTGCCAAAAATTGTTGACACAAAATTCTACACCCTTGCTTGAGGTATGACCCTCAAGAAACCTTGTGTAACATGGAAACAACATCCAAGTGTGGGATTTGTGCTCTGACGCTAAATCTTCGAAGAAGTCCATCTTCCTTACTATTAGGATGCACCTACACTACCACTTGAGAGGAAAAGGGAGTAGGAGAACAAAAATTTTAATGCAAAAAAGGAAAGGGGGTGATGCATTGAGATAGAAATGGTGGTTACAACTCTACCTACAGCAACACAAAACATTAATAAAATACCTAAATACATAGATCTTGACTCTTTTTTGCTCTTTCAAGATTTACATGAAGGAAAAAGAAATGAAATGTTGCAAGGAAATAGTTCATAAGACAACATTTAGTAGAAAACTACCCATGATCTGCAAACATGAAAGAAAAAACAAGAAATAATCCATACAAGGCATAAGATGCACAATATATCCGACCGGCAAGATGAGGTAGAAGTTGAGTTTTCTATTGATAGAAGGAAAAATATTACAAATACAGAGCATAATGCTACTGCAATGAACCTGAGAAGAACAAAGAAGAACCTAGAAAAAGTATTTACAATTTCCTTTTAAAGAGTTCAGGCATAACTCTTATTTAACCATGAAGTTCAAATCCCAACCAAGGAGTCAAGTTGCAGAGAGCAAAAATAAATGAATATCAAAACTAAATATGATCTTGAAATCTATTTTGTGTAATGAAGTGACAAGAAAGGAAAAACAAATGCACCCAACCATAAGAAATCAAATCCCATGAGATTTTATCATTACAATCAATAAAGAGTCATGGAGATGCAAAGGTGTCATGTAAACAAGGCCAAAGAATCTCATTCACTATTAAAGAACAGTCCTTGTAATGTGTCATGGCCAAAAAAAATGAATTTGTGTCACTATAAAAAAATGTAGGATAGGGAAACACACAATGTTAACCCGTTACAAAAATGTAGAGTTGACTTGCATGGAATAAATTTGATTTATCCCCCAAAAAAATGAACTATCAATGTAGATCTTAATTCTAAAATAGATAGCCTGGATGCTTCAAAAATATCCTCAACAAGTGAATAAAACCCAACCATATATCAAGATGCTCTTCATAACAATGGACAACTGAGATGCATCCAAAAATCCCCACGAGATACACCAAAATTTGATGGTCATTGCGTCTTCACCAAATACCCAAGCACTAATGCAAAAATAGAAGCACCATCTGATCAAAAGAAACCTCAGTAATGAATAATACACTATGTGGCACAAATCTATTGGTGGGCATGTTTCCCAATGCATGGTGGAGGAGGCAGTAACAACTTTGCCATTTTGTGAAAGTAAGAAAAGACACTTTTTGAAATAGCAAATTTCTCTTTTCTGGAAAGGGAAGAAGATAAGCCTTCTGAAATAGAGAAATTTTCTATTTTGGAAAGAGCATGAAAGTGCTTCTCCAAAATAGAAAAAATGGTCAACATGAAATGTTAACCACTATAGATGTGTGTGTTAATCCACAACTTGACAAAAGAGGGAACCAAGTTCACTCGGTCAAAGAACAATCTCAACTAGCTCGGTCAATGAAGGAACTGAGAAACTCAGTTCATGAAGAGACTAAGTTAACATAGAATGTTAACCCCAACCAAATCACAAGTTAACCCACAACAAATAAAATAACCCATTGAAAATATCTTTGATTAATTATTGATGATGGGTTGAATAGGTGGAAAAATGGCCGACAAATGACTACAAAAAAAAACATGTCAAAAACAATCACCATGAGCATCTAATAATCATTTTCTATTACACTAATACATAATCATTTTACATGCACAATTATTGGCACAATCATATTTATGTTACACATCTCATTGCAAAAAAAAAGTGACATTAATATTGTTGCACATATTTGTAAATTGAAATAATTGGTTCAAGAATACAAAGTGAATATATTAATGTACCATTTATATTACATTCATGTGCACACATGCATGATTATTGGTACATTACAAATTTAGTGACATACAAAGATACATAGATGTTGGTGCATAATCGCTTTTTAAACATTTCCTTTTGTACATAGACCTAAAAATATGTGACAGCTTCAAGCTTTTAAGTCAACTTATTTTAGTACATGCATGCACAACTAATGGTGTAAGGGTCACTAGCTAAATTAAATTAAACAAATAGAACAACACAAATTGAATTAAATTAAACAAATGGAAGCAAATAATAATAATTTTAAAATTATAAAGCTATTGCATAAAGTAAATATTAAATGCAATTCATTATATGAAATGACCGATCACTTCCCACCATAATTCAAAGTTCAAATCAACCAACCATTTCTTCTATGACAAATTTCCTATAAGAAGGATACAATGGCATACTAATTTCTTGGAAAATTTCTTATTCGAACACTCATGTATTATTCTCTACAGCCTGCAAATTTTTTGTCCATGTTCAGGTTGGTAACATACTATTCAATGTATATTTCTTTCCTATTTTAGTGATTGGAATGCATGCCTTTTCCCAATTTTACTGTTTGTTATGCACTTTTTTTTTTCCTAATTTTTTTGCTTTGGTTGCTAATTGAATGTTTCATGGTGATTATTAACATATGTTTTAGTGTATGGGCCTTTTAACTCTATATTTCATCTTTTTTATTCCATGTTATTGTATGTTGAATGTACCCTTTCATAAAGTTCAATGCAAGTATTTTTTCCAATTTTATAGCTTCTAATGTACTTTGTTTCCAATTTTATTGCTTTGACTGCTTACTAGCTATGCTTACTCAATACTATATGGTGATGACTAACTAATGTTAAAATGTATATGCCTTTTTACTATCATTTTTATCTTGTTTATTCTGTGTTATTTTATGCATAAAGTACACTTATATAAAGTTCAATGCATGTTTGTTTTCCAATTTTACTACTTCTAATGCACATTTTTTTCCAATTTTACTACTTTGACTACTTATGGTATATGTTTGCTAAATAATTAATGGTGATGCTTAACATATGTTCAAAAGTATGGCTTTTTATGCCTTACTATTATTTTATAATGTTCTCAATTCAACATTACAAAACTACTGTTATTAATGAGTATATTACAATATTTGAATTTTGTTGGGTTTATTAGTTTTGTAAGTTACCGATGACTACATAATCTAGATAGTGCACAATTAGTTATATGATGTATTCATCGATGATTTGTACTCTCATTCTACTAAAGTTGTATTTGTTGTGCACCAAGAATTCACATTGATGTCTTCATTTTGTAATGTTCTCAATGAATACCCAATGATTCCCTTTTTTTCACTTGTGAAATGTACATGTCAATCTAGTTAAGTTATTTGATTCCTTCATATTGAAAGTTTTTATGTATTCATGCAAGCTTCCTACTCTCATGTCTCATATTACCAAAATAGTTTTGTAATGTTATCAATGAATACATTAGAAAAGTCGCTCTATATTTTGCACAATTAGTTTTATTATGTATTCTAGAATTAAATGTACATGTCAATCTACTTGTGTTCCTTTTAGTGTACTCTCAAATTTCACATTGTTGTCTTACATTTGTAATATTCTCAATGAATATCCAACCATTATATGTTCATTTATATAATTTTGTCAATGAGTACATTACAATACTAACTATAGATTTGCACAATTACTTAGGTGATGTATTCACTGATGAAATATATTTAAGTAACTTTGTGTAGAGCACAAATAGGTGTCTAATGTATTTACATTACTATCAATGAGTACATTACAAAGCTAGTTGTTATTTTTGAGCAACAAAAATCTTATGAACACTTGCATGCAAAAGCTTGTTAGAGGACAAGATTGGAAATTAGATAAATTTCTCTCAAAGAGTAAAATATGTTAAGAGAGACCAAATAGATATATAATTACCATCCTTACAAAAGGAGAAAGGTAGATACCCTAAGGGGAAAATATCCTAGGTTGTATGATAATAATTAATAAAAGAATTAACTATTATATGCCTAATGTTTAGCTTAAGAAAACTAAAGTTAATGAGAATGTCTTATTACTCTAGCACCCCCACTTAAGATAAACTTAGAGAGTATCTAAAAACCTAGAAACTACTTCTAAAAGAAAAAGAAAAAGGGTCCCAACAAAAAAGGTTTGATCAAGTACCCAAGCACAAACAAATCTCTGTAAAGAGGAGAAATAGAGAAAGAACATGGAAAAATTCCTACTCCAAGAAGAGACAGAAAGAATGTTGAAAGAACTAGTGAAGGATTGTAGAAGCCTCCAAACTAGAGATTGTCCCAGATTATAGGAATAGAAGGATGATCATGAAGAAGCTACAAAGCTCTATCAAAAAGTAACCAATGATCTGAAGAACCTCCACTAAAATAGAACCTCATCAAGTAGAGAAGACTATAATCTACATGAGTTCCCTCAAAATACATTACTCAAATCAGGAGGCAAACAAAGAAAAAAAATTGAACTCAAGTGAAGACATAGATGGCATGAAACACCAAAGCCTAAAGAAAATATCAATTGAAGATGGAAGGCTGCAACCAAACTAGGAATGAAAAGAAAAATATCTATATGCTAAATGATCCATCTCACCAAAATACATAGGTACCCATCTATTGCATCCACCTAGTACGTAGGAAAAAATATTGAATACATAGCTCACTCCATTAAACCAAGGAAGTGTAATAATCAATAGAAGAACCCCTCCTAATGTAGACAAGGGTGAGGTGATAGACAACTAGAAAAGTAGACCAATAGAACTGCATGTTAAGGAATGACAATAAAAACACACAAAAGAATACATATGTGTGGACTAAGGTGATCAATCTCAAACATGTCATGAGGCTAATCAGAGAGTAGTGCATGTACAATAAGGCACAAGATATGGTGAATCCCAAGTATACAATAATCTATATGAGTATCCTTAGATGAGACTACTTGAATCAGAAGGAAAAACTAGGCAAAACAACTAATATAAAAGTATAGATGGAATATGCAACTTTATCTTAGTGTGTTTGTGTTGAGTTGTTATTTTGCACAATGCTTAGTGGTAGGAATCCTTTCAAACTCCTCTCTTGAAAAGTTAATCTGGGATCAACTCCAAGGTTTTGGGTGATATTGTGACCTACTAGATTCTGCTCAATAGAAGATAAATGTGAGTGTTCACAAGGAGACCTTTCTTGGTTCTGACCAATTTTGGATAAGATTTTGAATCTACTTGCTATCTCAAGAAAAATAACCACACAAAAAGAAATATATTTTTGTATATTTTCATTTATAATGTATGCAATTTTAACTATGCAACTATATGAATTCCTAAATTAACCAAGTGTTTGTAAAAGAAAATAATGAAGATAGGGTAACAAGAAGTTTAAGAAAATGACTTGAAAATAAAATCCCTAACAGACATAAGCCACAGAAACAGTATGTCTATGAATTAAGCCTTTGAAAAGATTGATAGGTAACTAATAAAAATAGGAGCAACACTTCCTTAATTCCACTGATGCAATTATCGATGGGAATTCAGTAACTGTAAGATATTTCACTTTTCATCAAATGTGAAGGACACAAAAAGTGCTCTCATGCGAGACAAAAAGCTATGTAGGAATAATAGGTGATCTCTTATCCAACTAAGTACATCAGTGGAATTTGTAAGCACGTGGCAAACACTAGAATTAAAAGATCTCTCAATCAAAATAATACAATAAAACAACTAGCTCCATTACACTCCATGAACATACATTCATAAAATATAACACACTCAGGCAAGAATAACTACGCTCTGAATGAGAGCACCAATAGCATATATTAATGCATCAAAATAATGACCTAAAATACATATTTAATTCCTCAATTTATAGGAAATATTCTCCTCAACTTGTGTTGAGAGTGGGAGATCTCTTCATGCACATATATGCTTCTAAACTAATAAAAGAAATCTATTTATGTACAAATTGACTCTCTATCTAGTGCTAAATAGGATTTCACCCTTGTTTATATCATTTAATGGATGTGTGAGCCTTTACATGTCTTAAAACAAAGAAAGCATGAGAAAATAAGAAGAAGAAATCCATTAGATAATGTACGAGTCTCTCGAGATGCCAAAAATAGAAGCTCAACCTTCTCTAGAGGTTTATAGGAGTTAAACTATCATCAAAATGTGTTTCCAATGCATGGAAAACTCTAAATTTAGAACTAGGAGTTAATTGTTAGTGCACCTCTAAGTTCTTCAAAAAAATTCAGTGCACCTTTGGAGAAGTGTACCTTGCGCACCTTGGGAGAAGCACACCTTAGAAGGTAGGGTTTAAAAAATGCAAAATTTCCCCCAAGTGTCAAAAGTAAAATTTTAGCTTCTAGGTTTTGTTCCCCTTCATACCAAATCTGTATCTGGATATTTTCTCTTGAATTCTTCTATGATCTTTATCACTAGGGTTGTATATAGTAAATCCAAAGAACTATACTTATCCTTCACTATCTACTAATATTCACCCACTTCTGTGCGAGTCTCCACAAAATCTTCTACTTTTACATCTCATTCCAATAATGCCTCCTCCATCTTGAATGCTTGTCTAATGTCTTCATCAATCAAAGCTTCATCAAAGATCTTTTGAAAATATTCAATGACTGCTTGCACTAGCAGGAGTTTATCTTTTGATTCATCTTCAAAAATATCCAGGCATGCATCACTATAATACTTCTCTTCTTCTAGAATTTTCTCTTGGGTTTGATCCTTGAGCTTATGAATATCTGCATGTAATGTCTCTCTTACTTTATTACCATCCACAATCTTCTAAATACAATTATCTATATTATCTAAGTCATCTATCGTATATACATCAATCAACATACAATACCTCTAACCTTTTATTGAGTACAATGCTTGAAGGTCATTTCCCCAAGTATGTACCTCGTCCATTAATCCAAAATCCTGGTTTAAAATAGCAACCAATTTCTCCACATTATTTTTCATATGATGCAATAACTTAAGGTTCCCCTATATTATATTCACACCCTTTTCCTCAAAAATTTCTCACCATAACTAACAAGCCTTCAAAAATGGATCTCCCTGTATAACTGCCTACTCTTTATCTCTCTTTTCTAAAGCTACTTCAAGGGTAGCCTTTGGATTATCTGGGTTAATAGGATTGACTAACTCATATAGAAATCCCCTCCTAATTTCATTATACTTTCTCAACTTGACCAATTCAGCCTCATCTATGTCTAAGTGGTTAAACACTTCTTTAATTCTTCTAGTGACCATCAATTTAGTTGTATCCATAGTTGGCTTTGCAAGCAAGATTTCTTTGATTTGATAATCATTTGTGGTCAGATCTTTAGTATCTACATGTAGAGGAGGAATAAAAATGTGAGAGAAAAAATCATGATTTCAGTTCTTCATAATGAAGGCCAATGTATGTGCATCACCCTTAGGTAACTCAGGCTTCTTAAGAGCTTCAACTAATTCTCACGTTCCATCTTCCTCAGTACAATACAATTTCCTTTTATGCCTAACCATCACCTATCTTCTCAACCATCTTGGAGTAGTTGCCATTGGAGACTTATACTTACATGAAGAGGGAGTTTGTTCTACTAGACCCTTTCCCTTATCGCTCCTCTTTGGAGTCATTTCTTTCTATGAAGGGTCTACATCAAGCATCTCTATGTCTATTGAATCCATGGTCCTTGCATCTATATTTTGGGAAGTTTTTTGGTATTTTTCATATATCTACCCCTCTTCTAATACTTCATTGGTGGGTCTCTATTGTGACTCTTCTTCTTGCACTGGTTTTACTTGTTCATCATTGACAAGAGGGAGAGGAGTGGCCAAACCTTTATCCACTAAAGATACAACTTGATTTGGTGATGGCAAGGCACCTAGAGGTCCTTGTGGAGAAGATGGAAATTGACTCCAATTTTATCCCAAAGGTTGATTTGTTGGTGTATCCCTTATCTTATTGCCAATAAGATTAGTGCCTATAGGCATAAAATCAAAATCTGACATCTTAAAGACATCAATCACTTGGTCCTCTTAGTCATCAATCCACTATTGTAACTCATCCTCTGAAGTAGTAACCTGAATAGGTTGTGTAGGAATGGATGGCAACATTATAGCAAAGCTCCTTCTCTATTCTTCCTCTATAGCCCTAGCAAGATGAGTCCTTTGACTTAGGGGAAGGTCATCCTCTTCATCTTCTTCATCCTCTTCCACTTCTTCACCAATAGTTTTTGGAACTAAAGGAATAGGAATAACCCTTCTTATCACCTTTTGTCTCCTACTTCTTCTCACTAGAGTCTTTTTCTTCTTATCTTTCTTAACTAATGATGGGGAAGCCTCTTGACTAGGAAATTCTTGTGCTTCTTCTTGATCAATTGGAGACACTTCTTGTGCTCCTTCTTTTGATCCTTTCCCTTGTTCTAGCAATGGGACCCATGGATTGTCCTAGACTTGAGTAGCTTCTATATTTCTTGGCTCTTGATTCTTAGGGGCTTGAGTTGCCTCCTGAGCTTGAGTCCCTTCAACTTTAGGCTCAATTCACTAAGGAGAAATTCACTTCCTCTTATTCTTTCCTTTTTATGCCTTGAAATATCCAAATTCCCTATCATGTTGGTATACCATTTCTAGCCTAATTGAAGATTGGGCTATGAATGTTGGTACTGTAACTTTCACCCCTCTCCCCTTTATTAGGTAGGTTGTGGCCTATAAGACAATTTTTTCTAGAACTAGGTCCAACTTAAAGGGCTTCTTGATCCAATATTTGGTTAATTGGATAATATGTCTCCCCTATAGTTGATATCTACATTATCATCCCTGTCAATCTATGCATTCATGATCGATCAATCAAATATCTTATCTTGATTGTACAAAAGATCAAAGACCTCTTTTGTGTCTTGTTGAATTGATTTGAATGGGATATTAACCTTCAAGGCCTTCTCTACAAGATAAAAAGTCATCCTACAATAATCCTTGATTCAAATATCGTAATCATGTACCACATTCATCCAGTTATTATCTATGGCATCCTCATGATCAAATTGTTTTCCCACCAAATATTGGACTGCCAATATTGTCAAAACATGGACGAGGGGAGTTATAATCCTCCAAGAGATACTGATCCCATTCTAAATCAAAAGTCATTATGTCCTATTTTTTTTTAACCCAAGAGGACCTATGGTGATGGGCTATACCTAGGTCTTCTTATGTTGTTTCCTCACTCTTGCATACGCATATGTGAGTTGCCTTGTTATCTCTAGCAAAATGAGTCTATCAGATAGATACCTAAGAAGCTTCTTAGGATTTACCATTGTGCTTGTTACCCTCAGGTAAGTGAATGTCTTAAATTGGATGTAATGGGTACCTATTTATGTAGTTCTTGTTGATGCCTCTACTGATATCCTTTTTACATAATCACCTTCAAAGAATCTAATTATTGCAAAAATCAAAGTGTCATTCATAATTTGATACTCTTTGCTTTGATTTGATGATTTCTTCTTCACCAACTGGGGGTATACCATATACGACCAAGCATTAGCATCTTGCATGCTTCCCCTCTTAAACAACCCTAGGTAATCAGTAATCCTTTTTGCTAATAGATATACCAAGTATGAGGTCATATAGAATCTTGGATCAGTTTTGATAGCCACTAGCTGTTCATCCAAATTCTCACTAAGCATTATAGCCCAGTCAATTGGCATCTTTATTGTTCTGATGGTTTCGATGAAGTGGACCATCCATATATTTAAATTTCCTACTACTAGTAATCCCATGATCCTACTTAGGAGCACTATAGAATGTCCAATATCATCCTTCATATAGCCTCTTATCATATCTACTTTTCTAGCTTTTCTTCCCATAGGTGTCCTGTCAATCAAATATGATGATTGAATAAATTTTGTACCTTCTTGTTCATGTTCCCTATACCACCTTTCTACTTGATGATATGTTAACCTTATATAATAATCTACCCTCAAAAGATGAATACTTTCTCTATATTCTTGAGTCTTGGATTGAGAATGATATCTCCAGTTATGATTTTGACCACTCTCTCCTTCAAAATATAATTCTCAGCTAATGCCATGATCAACATCAGAGGATTGTACTGAAATTGGGTGTGAAGCTATGTTTACTAATCCTAATCTTATAAGTGCAAAAACCATTGGGGACCTCTCATTTGTTTTGTTGCATAGAACCAAGAATGCATTCTAGTCAATATGACCCATTTCTATATCTTAGATTTCTGGATGTGCATTTTGAAAATGTGATTTGGATGGTACACCTTGAAACTTAAAAACCATTGGCTTTGGAGAAATCTTTGTGGTGAGGGAGGATGAAGAAGAAGCCATTATATCTACACAAAAACCAAAGCAACTTAGTCTAAAAGGTATAAAAATAAAATTTAAACAAACCCTAAATGCTAAGAAAATTGACCCAAAAACCCTAACCTTGATAAAAACACCTTAAAACCCTACTTTACTCTATTATTCAAGTTTTGGCACACCTTGCAAACCTTGAAGGTGTGCAAGGTGCACCCTTCATGTTTAAATATTCCTTGGACAATAAAGGTTGTGCAACTTACGCACCTTGCGGGGTGCGCAATTTGTACACCCTTATATTGCAAAGGTACCTTAAGAAAAATAGAAATGGGGTTCATACATGCATACCCTAATTTATTGAAGACTTGGCCTTTGGGTTTACAAATTGTGCATATTTGCAACTTACAAAACCAAAGGCAAAGACATAATCAGCATGGTACACAGTTGCACACCTTAGATAGATTTGCATATGTGCACCCTACATAGGTTTAGTTTTTCAAGTTGTCTTTTCTTAATGAAATAAAGGTGTGCACCTTGCATACCTTGGATAGGTGAGCAAGGTGTACACCTTTATGTTTCTTTTAACTTAGTGCTTGTGTGTATAGGTTGAGCATTATAGTACACCTTGCAATGTGCCGAGATGTGTTGTCAGGGCAGTTGAAAGCATAAAATGTGAGGAAGAAGGGGTGGTCTCAGGATTTTATATGCTTGGGATGGAGCGCACCTCTTGGAGGTGCACACCTATGCATGTGTTCAAGTGTGTACATCTAAGAGAATGTGCTCCCCCACACTTAGCCACCAAGTGCACTAGCACACCCTAAAAGGTGCACATGTGCGCTAGGTGTGCTAGTATGTACCTTTACATACCAAAATCATCATTTACAATCAAAATCTCCAAATTCTAGGATCTATATTTCTTAGGCAGAGGACCATTAAAGTTGACTTAGACACCAAATAGAACCCTAAAAAGGACTCATACCTTGAACTAAGGGTCTGGAAAAGCAAAAATTAAACTAGGGGGTCCCCATTTCTTGGGAGAAATGGGGTGTGTATTGTGAAACCACAATAGTTTGTAAAAGTGCATACAATAGATATCTACAAATACCAAAAGAAACATAAGGCAAGTACAATAGAAATTATAGCCCATGATGAATCATCTAAAGCAAAAAAATCAATTACCAAACCTTAAACAACCAAGATATCCACTAGAATGAAAAAAATGCAAAAAAATGAATATAATGTGCTTGGATAAAGATTTGGAAAAACAACTAGCATCACTGGAAAAAAGTACAAAGAGACCTTTCCAACAATATAAAGAATTCCAAAATTACAGATCAGATGCTCAAGAGATGTCTCCTAGAGTAAAAAATAGAACTCTTCACTTTGATATTAAAAATAGCCATTAAAAGGCATTGAAATTAAAAAATACATGTACCATCATGAAAGGCTCAGTACTAGCTTTTTGGAACTATCTCATTTGTGAAAAATGGAGGTCGTATGCTCAAAATATGAGTGAAAAACCAAAGGGATGTCCAAACTAGAAGGGCAAACAAGCACATCGATGCAGTGTTGTTGCAAGTAAGTGACAAGCCCAAATTTGAGATCAAATGGCCTTCAAGGGAAAAAAATGCAAAAAAAATCACCATCTGCTAGAGATAAATATATCTAGTTGTCAAGAAAAGACATCTATCTCTAAAGAAAACATGCCCATGCTAGAAAAAGAAATTCAGTAGCAAAAAACATGTGGGAAATAATTGCCATACAAAGGAGAAAAATTAGCTGTCACAGAGCATAAAACCTTTGTCAAAAGGTCATCAAATGCTTTCAAAGGCCCAAAAACCTTGTTTAAAGGTCAAAAATGCTTGAAAAAGTGTGAAACCAATGTGCATAAAATGTAAAACCACTAGTGAGAAAAAAATCCACCCAAGAAAAAGAAAATCCACCATTCAAAAAGTGGCAAACCACTTGAGGCTTCGCAACTATCATATGGCGGATGGTAGTATTTAGTTTGGGGGCTACGTGTTGGGAGGATGTCGAGTTAAAGTGCACAGATCATGTATGAGATCTAAAGAATAATGGTGTGGGGTTCCAAAGAATGGTGTGTTTTTCAAAACTTGTGATGGGCCACATGAGCAAGTAGGAACCTGTGCAAACCTCCAAAACTACCATGTATGCAAACAATGTCCCCCACTAAATATGTTTGGCATAGATCCCATAAATAGAGGCCAGTCAAGGTTGAACAAAGGTATGTCCATATTGATTGTGTGGCTATCAGTGCAGGGGCATGACATACAAGGCCTATAGGTCAGTGTACATATGGGGGTGCCTTCCAAAAAAATTGTATCTCCCAAAAACCTATGTACATCCTTTTCCCATGCAAGTGTTTTTTTTCCAAAAAGTACTTTTTTCTTTAGTTTAATTATTTTTTGAAACAAAATTCTCCCAAAAAATGTATCAACTATCTATCTATCTATATATAAATATATAGTAAATCTTTTTTTTGGGATTTGTGCCTAGCTTATATGATCTAGACTAAAAAGGTATTTCCTTAGAGTGCAACTTTGTCTAAAATAGAAAAAAAATGGAAATGAGGGTTTCTAGGCACTATGATTTCAAAGGTGATGTTCATTTGGGCTCAAGGTTGCCCGAAATGAAGGTCCTCTAGATCCAATACAAAAAAATCTCTGAAAACTAAAACCCTCAAAAACTCCAAAAATCTTCATTATCAGGAACAAGCTACAGTAGATTGGGGTCTAATACCATGCTAGATTTGAGCAATAAAAATCTAATGAATCTTTTGTGAAGTTTATGTCATTGGGTTTTGGGTTATAATTTGCTTGGCTCCAACATTTTTTAGCCTCTTTTTATTTAGATTGGGGGGGATCCCTCGTCTGTTTCTTGGTAGCCTTTTAGGTTTCTTGCAAATTTTTATTTCTCTAAAAGATTTTACTTTAATGAGTGATGAACAAAGTTTTTCTTTCTGGTTTTCTTCTTTGGGAACTCTTTTGAACCAAATTTATTATATATATAAATATAAAGTTTTTCTGAAAAAAAAAATCTTATGATTCCATGAACAACTGCATGTAAAAGCTTGTCACGAGACCAAAATGGAGATCAAAATTTTTTTTCTCAAAGTGTAAAATGCATTAAGAAAGAATGAATAGATTTACAATTACCATCCTTATAAAAGGAGAAAGGTAAAACCTAAAAGGTAGAAACACTAAAGAGAAAATATCCTATGTTGCATGATAGTAATTAATAATAGAATTAATTATAATTATATGCCTAATATTTAACATTAGAAAACTAAATTTATTAAGAATATCTTATTACTCTAACACTAGCTTTGCTTAGTTGGAAAATAGTTTTTTGATGCGCTCAATGATTTAAAGTACTTATCAATCTAGTTTAGTTATTTTCAATGACCTCTTAGGTTTCAGATTGTTATCTTTGTTTTGTCATGTTGTCAATTAATACCCAACAATTCCCTGTTCATTTGTATAATGTTGTCAATGAATACATGACACATCTATCATACCATTTTGCTCAATTGAATTTTTAATGGTTTAAGAGAATAAATTACAAAAGTAATTCACCAAATTGTTATTATAGTTTTCTAACGTATTCATCGAATAAATTAGAATTTATGTACAGCTTGGATAATCTAATGTCCAATAAAGAAATAGAATATATCCAATCACTAATTACTTTAGTGTCAATGAATAATCATTATATAATGTGAACCACCATAGTGGCTATAAAAGGTGGTGAAGGTCCATGTTACCTTTGGTTTTGCCGCCAAGGATTTAAATTTTGAAAGCGCGGCTTGTGCAATGGTTAGCCTTGAATTAATATTTTAATTTTGCGACCCGTAAGTTTCTGGTCGTCAGATCTAAGCAAACCGATGATTGGCGCCATTGCGCTATAAAGAAAATGCATGATATTTATGATAGCGCGATGACGCCCTGAAGACACGTTGCAGAGGTGGGTCCAGCGTTCGGTGGGTCAGAAAAGTTCCACGGTGCCTTGTTCGCTATGTCACTATCGCATATTAGCCGGAAAATCTCCATAACGACATAGCGCCCGGCGAAAATAGTCACGGCAACAAGTTTCAATGACCGACGTGATCAGGTGTTTCGGATGGCAAATCAAATGGGACCACATGTAACCAGGCCAAAAATTTTGTCAGCATGGCTCGCACAGTCGGGGTCTATGATCTCCACCGTCGGATCGGCTTGGATCGATGGCAGGTGCCATCGCGCTATAGAAGAGCTGCGCTAATCTTATGTTAACGACACTGCGCCTGAAGGACATGTTTCCTCGTGGGTTCGAGGATGTCAGTGAGGACTAGTCAGACTGTTGATACGTGGCCAGTTCTTATTCATCAATATGCTGAGGGGAATGATCTTCCTTGCACACTGTCAGATCGATTCAGATCAACGGATGGCGCCATCTCGCTATGGCAGAGATGCACGAGTTTTAACATGGTGACATAGCGACCATCCACCACGTGTCGGTGGGAGTCAGGTCTTACTAATCAGCATCAAGAGAACGAATCAAATGACGACACGCGTTCAGCAGGCCCAGTAGTTTTGGGAGAAATGGCGAGTCTTCACGATCATTGGATCCGTGGAGATCTACGACTGGCGCTGTCTCGCTATCGAGAACAGCTCGGTAGATAACATCGGTGACATGGTGCCCTGTTACCATGTGTCGGTGGGGTCAAGTCTCGCTAGAATGGATCGCTGAGCTATTTCCATATGTTATTCGGATGAAGATCGGTTGCTAAGGTGGCGCCAAATGTGATGGGCCTGGAATAGGAACAGCGCAGGGCAGTATGAGGCGATTCTGGTCGTCAGATGGAGACAGATCTGCAGTGGGCACCATTGCGCTATGAAGAACTGCTTGAGAGATAGTGTTAGTGACAACATGCCCAGATGACATGTGTCCTATTGGCCTGGTCAAGATTGACGATCAGCTGGCAGATAATATAACCGTCGCAGTTAGTGATAACCATCTGAAGGGTGGCGCAATAGTTCGATGACGGAAGGTCAACCATGGGAGGACTTCCTCAGGTGGCAAAATAAAGAAATATAGTTGGCCCGCGTGGCCTAGTTGACACGTAAGGAGCCTGGTTGACCTTTTGACTAGGCTAATTCATGAATCAAAAAATGAAGATGATCGATGTTATCTTGCAATTTGATCTTCGCGATCATTTTCGACCTACCAGGAATGAATGCCAGGCATAGGGAAAAACTCCACTGTCCCAGTCGATCCATCTACTGTGTCAGTATCATTCATTGGCACCGCTCTATCTACTCGAGGAGTTCTTTCAGTCGAATATCTGATTTGGTACTTTAGAATCATGCTCGAGTGTGATCTTTGATCGGATATTTTGGGGTTCGATGCCAGTAGGTAGGAAGTAAATGTAACACAGAAATCTTCAAGTTATGCCTGATCTATAAAGGCAATTTTGTGATTTGTTCCCGAGGTCGACTCTTCCTAATTTTCTCTACTACTGCTCGCGGATTTGCAGTGTAAAAACCCCTTTGTCTCTGAGTTAGATAACATCCTGTATCATCTCTTTCAGCCATCAATGTGCATATGCATTGTTTTGCCTCTCATTGATGCATTATTGAGATCAGTAGTCCACATGTCGTATCTATCTTTGGCCTATTGAATAACATACAAGTGAGATCTCCTTTCCTTGGTGTCATTCAGTTGGTTTCCTAATCTGTATGTGATTATTGATCGATATAAGTTTGGATGTGTATGACTTTTGGATGTTACTCTAGTTCTGTAGCGCATATATGGGCAGAAATGAGTCTGAACACTCTATTTTGGTGCATCACCGCCTTAGATTAGACTAGGTAGATTTGCTTTATTGTTCTCTTTCTCCCTTTTCTTCTGAGAATAGATAGGTGCGCCCTGACAGTAAGAGGAAGCCAGCCTTCTCCGGAGACTCAACCTCATAGTTCAAGTCCCACAGCTTGGAGGTTGTTTCCATGTTTCACTAGGTTGTCCTCACGCATACGCCTTGGACAAGGGTGCAAACCTATGTGACAACAATTTTTGGCATGCTCGGTGGGACTCATATTAGAAGATTTAAGGTCTACTGGTGTTAAGAAGAGAGAATTCCAGGGATCAACGCTGAAGAAGTAGTGTTGGCTTCAGTATTCAAGCCTTCAAGAGACTGATCTTTCAAGTACTTGGCGACTCTGAATATCAATAAATCTGGTTTCAGGCTAAGTTGCAAAAATTCATGCCCAGGGCTGAAACAAGGGCGTCTTCTAGAGGTAATTTTCAATATCAAGAACTCTCACTTTCGAATCCTAGAAGAAGGAGGACTAGAGCTTCATTATCACTAGTTAGAGGTGGAATAACAGTTAATATACCTGTAAGATCTATCTCTACTCCTCCTACTGTTCGAACTCAGCCTAGATTGCCATCTAGCCTCATCAATAGAATGCTTGTCTATATGGCACACCCAAGGATTCATGCTTTTTCCACCTTTAATGGTGGAAGCCCTCTATTGTTAGCCCAAAGACATTATATACCAGTAGTTGCACTAAAAAGCATACCTAATTTTACTGGTGAAACTTCTATTTCCCCTTTAGAGCATATCTAAGAGGTAGCAAATGTCTGTAATATTCATGGTATTACAGAGGATGATGTTGCTGTCAGACTTCTAGCCTCATCTTTAAAAGGAAAAGCATTACAGTGGTATAGAGGCTTAGCTCATGGTTTCATAACTGATTGGGATGGACTAGGAGCAGGATTATGCAAACATTTTGAGGATAAGAGTGACCATTTGTCACTATTAGAGCAACTGACTACAATAAAAAGAGCCCCCCATGAATGTATGACTGATTTTAACTACAGATTCCAAAAGACATGGGATAGAATACCTACTATAGTAAAACCTACCCCTGGTAATGCTTTCTTGCATTACCTTAGAGCTTTCAACAGTGACATTGCCACTACAATCCAAACTATGGGGGGAGATACATTACCAAATGCTTATGAGACAGCCATAAAAGCTGAGAACATCCTAATACAAGGAGGAAAGTTGGCTCCAAGACCTCCTATGCCCTTCTTTCTGGATGTCCCCAACCACCAACCAGTAATAGCTCCCCTTCCTACAATTCCTACATCACAAGCCCTTACTCTAATTCTCCAAGCTTCCACATCCTCAAACGGAATAGATGAACTCAAGGAAATGCTCCAAGGTCTAGTGCTGAACACAGATAAAAGAGAGAAGACCCTGGATAAAAAATTACAAGAGCAGGGGAGGGAGTTGAAGGACCAAGGGAAGAGATTAGAGGATAGTTTTTCTCTAATACAAAAGATGAGTAACAAGGTGGTGGCCTTAGAAAGGCAGCAAGCCCAAAGTGGCAAGCCTCCCCAATTACAATATCAGGCTCCAAGTGGTGGTAGGCCTCCTAATCAGTGGAATAGCTCTTTTGATCAGAATAGGCAAAATAGTCATGCTTCTTCTTCAAGCTCAAATCAGAACAGAGCTATAGTCCCTCAAAATAACTTGGCCCAAGATCAAGATTTTTGTCCTTCTTGCAACTATTCTTATACCTATTGCATGTGTTAGAAGGCAAAATCTTATTTGGCCTTAACTATCCAGGAGCCTACAGTAAAGCAACCATACAAGGAAGATCATACCAAGGAGGCCTCATATATCCAAAGGCAAGGCGATTTCTCTTTCATGAATCACCAGATGGAGGAGCATTGTAATGTAAACCAGGATTCCGTTGCTCATAACACAAGAAGTAAGAAGAGAGCTATGGAACATGCTGCTCCTCCTTCTCCTAAGTAGGCCTCAACTTCAAGTGTTACACCTAACACACAGACAACAAATGAGCAAACAAACACTTCACAACAGCAAAGGCAAGGTCCAAGAGAGGAGAATGCAAGTGATCTCTATGTTGCTCCATCTCAACCTCTCATGAGTGCAGCTCCCAAAGTTTCTACCAAAATTCCTAACGCACCATTGAGTGTGGTAGAGCAAATGAAGAAGACCAATGTAAACATTTCCATGTAGGATGCTGTTGCTACCATACCAATGTAGAGGAAGATGCTGCAGCAAGAATTGGAAAGGATTGAACCCAAGGATCAGTCATCTACCGTGGAGAGTGCCACTAGTTTAGTACAACCAGCAGGAGATGTGGAGACAAGCAAAAAG
Organism: Cupressus sempervirens; assembly: GCA_028749045.1. Lineage (NCBI taxonomy): Eukaryota > Viridiplantae > Streptophyta > Pinopsida > Cupressales > Cupressaceae > Cupressus > Cupressus sempervirens. The sequence continues at coordinate 136,775,666 of CM053783.1, read as the reverse complement.
GTTAGACCTCCTCCATTTTATGTTTCTCTGATTATAGGGGGCAAATTAGTCCATAATTGCATGATAGATTTGGGGGCTAGTAGCTCAGTAATGCCTAGGTGTGTTGTTGATGCTTTAGGGATGAAATATGAGCCCATTGTTAGGGATGTGTTACAACTAGATGGGAGTACTGTCAAAACCGTAGGCATCCTTAGAAGTGTGGAAATGGCCCTACATGCATGCCCTGGTTGTACTGTGATTCAAGACATATCTGTTGCTGAGGTCAAGCCCTAGTTTGCCATCTGTCTTTCAAGAGACTTCACTACTTAAATTGGTGGATTCATATCTGCTGATTGGTCTTATATGTCATTTAAGACCAGATATGGGGCCAATGCTTCAATAAGAGCAGAACCTCAAGCCCTTCATCACACTGAACCCTACACTCCCAACTTCATCAATATGAATTTCCCTATTCTAGAGATGGACGAAAATAACATAGTAAACGAGCCTGTCACTTCCATAGCAAAGATTCCTAATTTCTTCTTAGATGAGTGGGCAAATACATGTCAGTTTGAGCCTATGTTGGAAACTCTTGAGACAGGACTTAGTACATATTGCATGATAGAGAAAGAGGTTCAAGTTCTTGACCTTGTTAGGACTAATGACGACATAAATGGAGTATGGAGTATGTACTTTGATGGCTCAAGGAATAGAAATGGATCAGGGGTTGGTGTTATGTTGATCTCTCCTGCACAAATAAGATATTATTTTGCTTTTAGACTCCAATTCAGTTGTACCAATAATGTGGCCGAGTATGAATCTTTGATCCAAGGTCTCCTACTTGCCCAAAAGAGGGGAATTCAAGCCTTGAAAGTATATGGGGACAGTGAGTTGGTAGTGAACCAAGTGAGAAATCAAAATATCACCAAAAATGGCCTGCTCAAGTCTTATAAACACAGAGTCTGGGATTTGCTTGAGGGTTTCCAAGCATTTAATATTCGAACCATTCCTAGGAGAGAAAATAAATACACTGATAGACTTGTAGCAGTGGGAGCATCTTATGATGTGCTAAGGAATCTTGAGGAAGAAAAGAAACAACAAATAAGGGTGGTGGTAAGGCCTACTGTTCCTGATAATAATACTCATTGGCAAGTGTTTGAGTTTGATGAGAAAATTGTGAGCTTCTTGCAGAATGAAGCAAAATTTTCAGAGAGAATTAAGTCAAGACTACAAGATCAATATGGTGATCAGATCATTCATCTCAGTTCCAACAAGCTGCCCAAGGGTCTCATTACCTTGGAGAGTGTCTTTAATCCTGATGATCAGTCAAGGGATAAAGGAATGAATCTAGCTGCAGAAAAGGATGACCATGCCCCAGTTACTATTGCTGATGGAAAATCTCTTAACATGGGAAAGGTATGTTCTGAAGCCGAGCAAGAAAATTTCATTCATCTATGTCAAGAGTTTAGTGATGTATTTTCTTGGACATATGATGACTTAAAAGGTTTCGACCCTAGTTTGTTTCAGCATACCATAGATTTGGTTGATAGGGTCAAACCAGTAAGACAAAAACAAAGGCCAGTGAATCCCAAGATTGAACCTTTGATGAGGAAAGAGCTATCCAAGTTGATTGAAGCTAACATAATTTTTCCTATTAAACATTCATCATGGGTAGCTAACCTTGTCCCTGTGAGGAAGAAGAATGGAGAAATCAGATTCTGTGTGGACTTTAGGGATCTTAATCAGGCTTCCCTTAAGGATCACCATCCTCTCCCTTCTATGGAGCAAATTCTGCCCAAGGTCAGTGGGTCAAGGAGATTCTCTTTTCTTGATGGGTTTTCTGGTTATAACCAAGTGCTGGTTAAAGAGTCTGATAGATACAAGACAACATTTACTACTAAATGGGGCACCTATGCTTATTGCAAAATGCCATTTGGATTAACAAATGCAGGTGCCACATTCCAAAAGGAAATGGAGGTAGCTTTCAAAAGATTAATTGACAAGTTTGTCTTAGTATACCTTGATGATATAACTGTGTATTCCAAGAATGTAGAAGATCATCTTGATCATTTGAGACAGGTATTTCTAAGATGTAGAGATTTTGGGGTTTCTCTCAACCCAGCCAAGTGTTTCTTTGCTACAAACCAAAGAAAAATATTGGGACACATTGTATCTAAGGATGGATTGACCATTGATCTAGAAAGAACAAAAGCAATACTTGCCCTTCCTCTCCCTAAACACAAGAAGGGGCTGCAAAGTTTCCTTGGTAGGATAAATTTTGTAAGAAGGTTTATTCCTAATCTTGCTACCATGGTGAAACCCCTTACAGCCATGCTCAAGAAAGATATGGTCTTCTCATGGACCAAGGAGGGGAAGGAGAGTTTTGAAAAGATCAAGGCAGCCATAGCATCGGCCCCTACCCTCATGAACCCAAATTTTGAGAAAGATTTCATCCTCTACACTTTAGGTGGTGAGTCAAGTATTTCTGCTGTCTTGACTCAAACAAATGACAAGAATGAGGAGCAGCCCATAGCCTTCTTTAGTGAAGGGCTCAAGGAATATGAAGATAAGTATAGCTTTGTTGAGAAGCAAGCCCTTGCATTCATTAGAGCCTTGAACAAATTCAGACACCTCTTATCCCATAATAGGATCCATTTGTTGGTGCCCCATGCAAGTGTAAAAGACTTCCTGTTAAACAAAGATATCAGTGAGAAGAGAGCTGGATGGATCACTAGGGTAATGGAATATGATGTTGACATTCAGATTACCAAATTTGTAAGAGGGAGAGGATTATGCAAAGAAATGTTATCAAGTCAGGATTCAGATGAAGAAGTTGCTATGGTAATTGCAGAGCAGCAGGAGGAAAGAAATGTTAATGCCCCAAAGAGCTAGATGGATGACATGAAGAACTTTTTATCAAGGAATGGATACCCCCAGGGATTGGACAGAGCCAAGAGAAGACAATATAGACTACAGTCCATTCCCTATGTTGTGGTTGATGATATCCTATTCAGGAGGGATTTTAATGGGACCCTGTTGAGATGTGTTGAAGAGGATCAGGCTGAAAGGATGATTAAAGAACTCCATGATGGCCCTGATGGTGGCCACTTCTCTGCGAGAACAACTGCCATGAAGATCATGAGGGCTGGTTATTACTGGCCATCCTTGTTTCATGATTGTCATAGGTATGTGAGAAAATGTGAGAAGTGCGCTTTCTTCTCAAGCAAACAGAGACTTGCAACTCTTCCTCTTCATCCTATTCAGGTGGATAAGCCCTTCACCCAGTGGGGGTTGGATTTTATAGGCCCCATTAATCCTCCATCTAGTGCAGGTAATAAATGGATTTTGGCTGCTACTGATTATTTCACTAGGTGGACAGAGGCAGTTGCCTCGAAGGATGCTACAGAGCCATCAGTTGTTGAATTCCTTGATGGAATTGTATCTAGATTTGGTGCTCCTTCTACTATCATCTCAGATAATGCCAAATCTTTTGTTGGAACCCAGATTTATGCATGGGCAATGGATCATAACATCTATCTGAGCACATCATCGAACTACTATCCTCAAGGTAATGGTTTGGTTGAATCTTCCAACAAGAATCTGATCAGAATCATAAAGAGAACAATAGAAGACAACCAGAGGGCCTGGCATAAGAAGCTAAGAACTGCTCTATGAGCTGATAGGATAACGCCCAAGAGATCTATTGGGAATTCACCTTTTGTGCTGGTATATGGTAGGGAGGCCATACTCCCAATCTCATTGGAATTCCCATCCTTGGAGTTGGCTCATCAGCTGGAACTAATTGAAGATGATGCCATGTTAGTAAGAATGGTAGAACTAATTGAACTGGAAGAAAAGAGAAGCAAAGCTATGCAAACTCTAGAGATACATCAGCAGCAGATGAAGAGGAGCTTTGACAAGAAGGCAAGGGCCAGAATCTTCAGAGAAGGGGATTTGGTTCTCAACTGGGATTCAGACAGAGCAAAACCAGGAAGACATTCCAAATTTGATGCATTGTGGAGTGGCCCTTATCTGATCTCCAATTGCAAACAGGCCAATGCGTTCCAGCTAAGCAGGCCAAATGGTGAAGTTCTACCCATTCCAATCAATGGGATCCATTTGAAGCCCTATTTCTGAAGGATTGTGAATCCATGTACATAATTAGTTTAGTTGCTTCCTATTGTTCCTATTTTTTAATAAGTGCGCGTGCACATGGCTCACTTCGTGAGTCGCCAGTTCTTGAAATTTTGACAAGTCTCAGGTCGCTGAGGAGGTCCTATTTTTTGTTTCCAAGTCGCAGGGACAGAGCCAGAGTTCAAGGTTTTTTAATGTTTTGATTTCCTCATTTATGGTTAGGGTTTCTTGCAGCTCTCGGTTCCGTACCTTCCAGGCCCTCTTTTCCAACTCCATGGCCCAATGGATCATTCTCAGGCACTGGTCATGCATCGAGCAGGCTCATGCCCCCTGCGAGTCGCCAGAAGTGTTACCTCTAGTTTTGCCGCAAAGGATTTAAATTTTGAAAGCACGGCTCGTGCAACGGTTAGCCTTGAATTAATATTTTAATGTTGCGACCCACAAGTTTTTGGCCGTCAAATCTAAGCAGACCGACGGTTGGTGCCATCGCGCTATAAAGAAAATGCACGATATTTATGATAGCGCGATGACGCCCTGAAGACACGTTGCAGAGGTGGGTCCAACGTTCAGCGGGTCGAAAAAGTTCCACGATGCCTTGTTCGCTATGTCGCTATCGCATATTAGCCGAAAAATCTCCATAGCGACATAGCGCCCGGCAGAAATAGTCACGGCAACAAGTTTCAATGACCGACATGATCAGGTGTTCCGGATGGCAAATCAAAAGGGACCACATGTAACCAGGCCAAAATTTCTATCAGCACGACTCACACAGTCGGGGTCTATGATCTCCACCGTCGGATCGGCTTGGATCGATGGCAGGCACCATCGCGCTATAGAAGAGCTACGCGAGTCTTATGTTAATGACATTGCGCCTGAAGGACACGCGTCCTCATGGGTCCGGGGATGTCAGCGAGGACTAGTCAGACCGTTGATACATGGCCAGTTCTTATTCATCGATACGCTGAAGGGAATGATCTTCCTTGCACACCGTCAGATCGATTCAGATCAACGGATGGCACCATCTCGCTATGGCAGAGATGTACGAGTTTTAACATGGCGACATAGCGACCATCCGCCACATGTCGACGGGAGTCAGGTCTTACCAATCAGCGTCAGGAGAATGAATCAAATGACGACACGCGTTCAGCAGGCCTAGTAGTTTTGGGAGAAATGGCGAGTCTTCACAATCGTCGGATCCATGGAGATCTACGACTGGCGCTGTCTCGCTATCGAGAACAGCTTGGTAGATAACATCGGCGACATGGCGCCCTGTTGCCATGTGTCGGTGGGGTCAAGTCTCGCCAGAATGGATCGCTGAGCTATTGCCATATGTCATTCGGATGAAGATCAGTTGCCAAGGTGGCGCCAAATGTGATGGGCCCGGAATAGGAACAGCGCAGGGCAGTACGAGGCAATTTTGGTCGTCAGATGGAGACAGATCTGCAGTGGGTGCCATTGTGCTATGAAGAACTACTTGGGAGATAGTGTTAGCGACAACGTGCCTGGATGACACGTGTCCTATTGGCCTGGTCAAGATTGACAGTCGGCTGGCAGATAATATAACCATCGCAGTTAGTGATAACCGTCTGAAGGGTGGCATAGTAGTTCGATGACGGAAGGTCAACCACGGGAGGACTTCCTCAGGTGGCAAAATAAAGAAATATAGTTGGCCCGCGTGGCCTAGTTGACACGTAAGGAGCCTGGTTGACCTTTTGACTACGCTGATTCATGAATCAAAAAATGAAGATGATCAATGTTATCTTGCAATTTGATCTTTGCGATCATTTCTGACCTACCAGGAATGAATGCCAGGCATAAGGAAACACTCCACCGTCCCAGTCGATCCATCTATTTTGTCAGTATCATTCATTGGTGCCGCTCTGTCTACTCGAGGAGTTCTTTCAGTCGAATATCTGATTTGGTACTTCAGAATCATGCTCGAGTGTGATCTTTGATCGAATATTTTGGGGTTCGATGCCAGTAGGTAGGAAGTAAATGTAACGCAGAAATCTTCAAGTTATGCTTGATCTATAAAGGCAATTTTGTGATTTGTTCCCGGGGTCGACTCTTCCTAATTTTCTCTACTACTGCTTGCGGATTTGCAGTGTAAAAACCCCTTTGTCTCTGAGTTAGATAAAATCCTGTATCATCTCTTTCAGCCATCAATGTGCATATGCATTGTTTTGCCTCTCATTGATGCATTATTGAGATCAGTAGTCCACATGTCGTATCTATCTTTGGCCTATTGAATAACATACAAGTGAGATCTCCTTTCCCTGGTGTCATTTAGTTGGTTTCCTGATCTGTATGTGATTATTGATCGATATAAGTTTGGATGTGTATGACTTTTGGATGTTACTCTAATTTTGTAGCGCATATATGGGCAGAAATGAGTCTGAACACTCTATTTTGGTGCATCACCGCCTTAGATTAGACTAGGTAGATTTGCGTTATTTTTCTCTTTCTCCCTTTTCTTCTAAGAATAGATAGGTGCGCCCTGACAGTAAGAGGAAGCTGGCCTTCTCCGGAGACTCAACCTCGTAGTTCAAGTCCCACAGCTTGGAGGTTGTTTCCATGTTTCACTAGGTTGTCCTCGCGCATAGGCCTTGGACAAGGGTGCAAACCTATGTGACAACAGGTCATTTTAATTAAAACACATTGTCTCTAATGTTAAACAAAACCTCATCTTATTACACCCATATGAACACCTCCTTAACCACAACTAACCCTAAACTTGATCACCTTGACACATTCCTATGTTCACCAAATTCCACATTGCCACCTACATTCAACCCAATTGCTAAGGAGAAGGAACCATAAATCAATTCATTTTCTTCATGTAGAAATCACTTGTTAGTTCGTGGTGACTGATTAGGAAAGTACTATACATACTTCATAAATTCTTTGGGGCTTAGGGCATTGCCCCCAAAAAAAAAATTGGGCCCTATTTTATCGAGATTTTGGGTCAACATTTAATTATTAATTGTAACCCTAAAGTAGTAAAAATACTTGTATAAAAGGGCTTAGGGTTAGGAATAGTTTCATAGTTGTGATGCAAAAATTGGTTCTTGTAGTGGTATTGAGTTGTAAGAGATTACAGATTGTAATCAGGTTATAATTACTAGATCGTAATAATATCAGACTTGTTGTTTGGTGGACATAGCCTAGGGATTGGGTGAACCAAGTTAAATCTTGGTGTCTTGTGTTCTTCTCTGTGTGATCTATTATTCTTTAATATTGGTTATAATTGCATGTAATTGTTATTTATGTTTGTGGTCTAATCCTAACAAGTGGTATCAAAGCGAGGTTGGTTTTTAGTTATCCTCTTTAGGAAAGTCTCACAGTTAAGTGTGAGTCTCAAGGTTGAGTGTGAACAATGGCAGCTGAGGGTAAGCTAAGGGTTGATAGGTTTAATGGGCAAAAATTCCAGTTATGGAAGATGCAAATGGAAGACTATCTTTATCAGAAGAATTTATGGAAGCCATTAGAAGGCAAAGCCAATAATTAGAGATCTATGTCAAATGATGAATGGGATCTTTTGGATAGAAAGGCACTTGGAAGCATTCAATTATGCCTAGCACCATCAGTGGCATTTAATATTACAAAAAATGAAGATTGTAAGGAAACTTGGCAATAAAGAATATAACCATTTCCACATAACCCATAATAAATCTAAAATAAACACAGAATTAAAATCCACATGCAAGAGAATAGAAAACATACCCACAAAATTGTGACACAAGATATACCCTGGGAAACCCTCATTGAGGGAAAATCCCAGCCTCCAAAAGCATCCATCACCATGTATTATTCAGCAAAAAATACCATTGCCATACAACCATGGAAGCCTTCATGGCCATAGCCACAACCGAGCAAACTATGTAAACAAGCATGAATCCACACATCCCATGCCATGCTTTCAACCTTCACAAATGCTCCCTTGGCTAACCTGTCAAGCCTTGTCCCGCTTGACTCTTGCCTTTTGTCTTCTCCTTGTCACTCTTACTCTCGTCACACCAACAACTACCCTTGTGACTGCTTATATAGTAGCAAGTCCCACAAAACCACTAAGTGGTATTACATAAACCATGTGCTAAAACCATGTGCTACCTAACCCACTGACCCCACATTTAATATTGGGCATTTAATTCTTTTCCCCAATATTAAATAATTACATGAAATATTGTCACAATGTTACAATACAACTCATCAAGTATATTCCATGGGAATCTTTACATGTTGCACGTCCATCTAGGTACAAAATTACACAATAAAATAAAATAATAAAATATAACAATATTATGCAATGTGTGCAACACCCATTATCTCAACAATCTCCCACTTTTTGTATACATTGCATAGGGTCAATCCGTAGCCACATAAATGAACAAGGGAACAATCCCTCCTAGCACATCCACCATCATGGATCAAAATACACCAAGTGCTCCATCCTGGTACCCACAACAAAATCAAAGTATCCAGCATCTCGAACATGAATGATCTCACCTCCTATTATGCCACTCCCACTGGACATACATAGAAGCCATCCAAAGAGAAAGCCACCCAACCTGTCGTATTAGAAGATCATAAAATCCTGTACCAACTGAAATGCCAAGCACAAAAACCTGATCCAAAGGTAATCACATGTATCTGTAGTTGTCAAAATATCCATAGCTGAAATAGCACCCATAGCAAAATGCCAAACCCATCCAACTATCCATACCTCAAAGGTATAACAAGTGAATCTCATATCATCGACATATCCAATCTATAACCTGCAATCACAAGCCTCAAGAGCAATACCTGCCACATATATACCAAGAAGCTCTCACTACAAAAGATAATGTCAAATCTATAACCAATCCACTCAACACATCTCAAAGAAGTGAATCCATGTAGTATCAAGGACATCCACAATACATAAATTGATATCCTACAAGAAAAATTCTCATAACAAGTCTCCAATAGTCTCCAAGTTCTCCACAACCAACAGAGGAAAGAGATAAAGTAATAACCATGTCATCTCTCACATGACATACATGAGCACAAACCAGTGATCACAATCTCTAACCAATCTCAAATCCAATGTAAGCAAAACTAAACATCTAGGAAGAGAACCAAGACTAGAGAAACCATGCAAATCATAACCTGTATCATGTCCTTCTACACACACCTTTAGATGTAAACTATGCAAGTATGATCTCCTCCATAAAACCCCAACAAGAAGCCTCGACAACACCCAAACCATACCATATAACTAATCATGGATGTAAGCCTCTCACAAGAAGATCAAACTCAATAAACCATTCCTAAACCAAGGAATAACCATTCCTAATCCAAGGAAAATGTCCAATATAAAACCATCTCCCAAACTCAACCAGCATAGCAACGTATGCACATGGAGATAACCAATGCTAAACCATCTCTCAAATGAACCCTTCAGAACTAAATCATGTACCATAGCTCAAGATCCATATCCATGAAAGACAAGCATAAATATAATGCAATTGAGAGAAACAATGGGCTATACCTCTCAAGTAGCAAACCGCCGAGTAGACCAAGAGTGGGGAATGAGAATGCTCATCAAGATACCCAAGTCTCCAACCAAGACTCATCTAAGAACAATCTCCTCTCAAGTCCATATTAGGTGACTGCCCCTTGAACTTCCTGTTGAAACCATCAACCATCCCAACAAATACTTCTCTAATCCAAGAGAAATCAGGCATCACCACCATCTCTAAGTATCCATGAGCACCTGTAACCAATCAATCCATGCCAACTCCAAATGCAACATAGCTTATGATCAGTGTACTCAATACCAAGAAACTAAACCAAGATCAATGTCCAAGTTCCAACCATGGCCTCAGGAACATAAACATGACAACATGATCTTACCATCTCAACTAAAGAGATAACATGCTCCATATGAACACACCATAATATGTCACAACTCTAAACGCATATCAAGAGTATACCATGACATAATAATGAAACCATCCTCATACCAAGGATAACATGCCAAATAAAATCATAAACCACACCTTTACCAAGAACCCTGTGAGTACTCAAGATGTAACCATCTCCATACACCATGAAGAAAACCATCTCCACATACCATGAAGAACCATCTCCACATACCATGAAGATAACCAAGAACTCCATGAGTCCTCAAGATCTAACCATCTTCAAACACTATGAAGATAACAAGTGCACCATGCAAATGTCAAAGACGCTTCTGCAGCAACAGGATCTAAGAAAAACCTCCAACATTTGCAAACACTCAATAAATATATCAATGGTAACAAATCCCACTCAACCGTGGTACCAAGTCACCTATGGCATCATAAAATCCATCCTCTCCAAAACAAGAAGATATAAACCAAACCAAGAACTAATCATGCACTGTCACCCCATCACTATCACAAGCTCCCACTAAACTGTGTATCCAAGCTATCCATGACATATGATGAACAAATCCATCTTCTAACCATGAGAATCAACCAAGGCATCAAACTATCAAAGAACTCAAAGTGCACATCATGAGCTCTTCAAAAGAAAACCAAATAACCATGATCCTCAACCAAGAAGATATACCACCATAACTGAATCAGAAATCCAAGCTAATGAACATCAAGGATGTACCTATATATCCAATCATGTCATGCAAAAATCTATGGCACCATGATCACATCCATGAACTGAGCATCTGGCTCTCAAAGTGTCCAACCTGTCAGCATAAAATAGTCAACCACAATCCTCCACCATGACTATACCTGGTAACAACATCTCATCCCTTCTACATGAAAAAAATAGTAGATCATGTGACTTAGGGCATAGACAACCCAAATTCAAGCCACCAATCTGAATATGCATCAATAATGAAAGATCAATGGGCAAAGACAACCCATAACCAAGCTATAAATGCAACCTGTAAGTATAGACCGCTTACAACACTGTACAACTTGTAGATTCAACAAGTCATCATACATATCCATACCAAACACTGATAACCATATCATCATGAGACCAATAGGAACTGAGTATACAATGACATCAAATCTTAAATCTCCAATGCCATAAACTCACAATGTTACCATAGTTAAAATATATCAATAAACTATTTAGATCAATATATCACCAAATAAATCATGCTAAACCTACACCAAATTTGAACCAATGTGTAGAGCTCTCCAAGAGCTTTCTGTTGACTACTCGAAGTCCAAAATCTGACTCCGTATGCCCAAGTTATGCCCTAATCTGTGCTCAAGATAAACAACATCTGAATTTAGGGCTCTTAAAACCTAACAAAATCTCAAAATTATAGAACCAAACCTACACTATGTTGTAGTGCTCTGAATTAGCTTTCCAAAGCCTGTAAGAACTCTAAAATCCGATATTCTGAGAGAAAGTTATGGTTGTTTTACTAAGATAGTCTTTTTACCATTTTCAGTACGATTTTTCATTTTTTATTTTTTTAGTGACGAAAATTTCGACGGGATTAAATTTGATGGCCATCATGGGCTGAAACTAAAAAACTCTTTCATTTCCTCTGAACATGGCCAAACTAGGGCATATTATATATCAAAATTTATGGAAATGTCGACCCAGATCCAATGGTGAGGTCTTTTTTTTTTTTACCTAGGAGGTCATTTATGCATGCTACCCCCCAAAACCCTCATTTAAATGAAACATCTAAAAAATCCTTTTGTCCAAAAAATTTCACATGCCCAAATCTTTTAACATCCCATCATAACAGCAAACCCAAAAGCCTCAGATCTACAATAAATCATTCATATATCTTGCCCTTTTCTTTTATCCTCTCATGCATTCCCATGGATTCAATCTAGGGTTACAATAATAAAACCATGGCTCTGATACCACTTGTAAAGAAACTTGGCAATAAGGAATATAACCATTTCCACATAACCCATAATAAATCTGAAATAAACACGGAATTAAAATCCACATTCAAGAGAATAGACAACATACCCACAAAATTGTGACACAAGATATACCCTTGGAAACCTTCATTGAGGGAAAAATCCAGCCTCCAAAAGCATCCATCACCATGTATTATTCAACAAAAAATACCATTGCCATACAACCATGGAAGCTTTCATGGCCATAGCCACAATCGAGAAAATTATGTGAACAAGCATGAATCCACACATCCAATGCCATGCTTTCAACCTTCACAAATGCTCCCTTGGCTAACCTGTCAAGCCTTGTCTCGCTCGACTCTTTCTTTTTGTCTTCTCCTTGTCACTCTTACTCTCGTCACACCAACAACTACCCTTGTGACTGCTTATATAGTAGCAAGTCCCACAAAACCACTAAGTGGTATTACATAAACCATGTGCTAAAACCATGTGCTACCTAACCCACTGACCCCACATTTAATATTGAGCATTTAATTATTTTCTCCAATATTAAATAACTACATGAAATATTGTCACAATGTTACAATACAACTCATCAAGTATATTCTATGGGAATCTTTACATGTTGCACGTCCATCTAGGTACAACATTACACAATAAAATAAAATAATAAAATATAACAATATTATGCAATGTGTGCAACACCCATTATCTCAACAAAGACAACAGAAGAATTGATGCAAACCCTAGTGAAACTATATGAAAAGCCCTCTGCTTCAAACAAAATATTTCTCCTGAAGCATTTATTTAATATGAAAATGGTAAAAGGTGGATCTATTGCAAATCATTTAAATGAGTTTAATACTATTACTAGTTAGTTATCTTCTATGGGTATCAATTTTGATGAAGAAATTAGGGCTCTCTTGATTTTGTGTTTTTTGCCTGAAAGCTGGAATGGTTTGGTAATGGCTATGAGTAATTCTATTCCTGGATCTAGTACCCTAAAATATGATGATGTGATTGATGTTGTTTTGAGTGAGGAAACTCACAGGAAAACCTTAGGTGGATCTACATGAGGAAGTGCTTTGATTGCACAAAGCAGGGGTAGAACGACTGAGAGAGGAAGTAATTTCAAAAATCATGAGAAATCAAGAGGAAAGTCAAAGGGGAGGAGGTCTCAATCAAGAGGACCAAATGACTACTGGTACTATGGATAACTGGGGCACAAAAAGAAAGATTGTTGGAATTGAAAGAAAAATGAAGGAGATAAACCAGATAGAGACAAGGAGGCAAATGTGGTAAATAATAAATCTAAAGAGGATGCTTTGCTTCTATCTTTAGAAATTGTTGATGATTCATGGGTTTTAGATTTTGGTGCTTCATTTCATGCTACAGCTCATAGAGGTTATTTCATGGATTATGTCCAAGGGGATTTTGGATTTTTTTATTTGGGGGATAATGAACCTTGTCAGATTTTTGGAAAGGGAAAAGTTAAGATTAAGTTATAGAATAGGAATCACTGGCTACTACATGAGGTAAGACATGTTCCAAGGTTGAGTAGGAATTTAATTTCAGCAGGGAAACTCGATGATGAGGGTTGTGTAGTTACTTTTAATGATAAAAATTGGAAAGTTTCAAAAGGTTCCCTTGTAGTAGCAAAAGGTGTGAAAGTAGGCAACTTATATCTTTGTACAGGTCATATTGTTCCTTCTACTTTAATTGTTTTAGAGAAAAATGAATCTTTAGGAATAGTTGCTGCCATTGAGTAGGGAGAACAAATAGTTGCTATAAATTCTAATATAACACTGTGGCACAATAGACTTGGGCACATGAGTGAGAAATGTATGAAAGTACTTCATTCAAAGAAAGTTTTACCGGGTTTAAAATGTGTTAATATCGATTTCTATGAAAGTTGTGTGTATGAAAAACAAAAGAGAGTGAGTTTTGTGAAGACTGGGAAGGAAAACAAAAAGGAGAAATTAGAGCTTGTGCATATAGATGTATGGGGACCGGCTTAGGTATCTTCCCTTGGTGGCTCTCATTATTATGTTACATTCATTGATGATACAAGTAGAAAAGTATGGGTTTATTTCCTTAGACAGAAATCTAATGTATTTCAAACTTTTAAGAAATGGAAATGCTTGGTTGAAAATAAGACTGGTAAGAAATTAAAATGTCTTAGATTTGATAATGGTGGTGAGTATTGCAGTCATGAATTTGAAGATTATTGTTCCACTAATGGTATTTGTAGAAAGAAACCTCTTCTAAGGACTCCATAGGAAAATAGAGTGGCTGAGCGCTTGAACAAGACTATAATGGAGCATGCAAGGAGCATGAGGTTACATGTTGGGTTGCCCTTACACATATGGGTGGAAGCTATCAATACTACTATATATTTATTAATAGAGGTCCCTCTACTCCTTTGGGTTGTGGTATTCCAGAGGAAGCATGCACTGGTAAGAAGGTGAGTTATTCTTTTCTCAAAACCTTTAGTTGTGAAGAATTTTCTCACATAGATTCTAAAAACATAACCAAGCTAGAAGCTAAGTCAAAGAAATGTGTATTTGTTGGATATGGCATTAATGAATTTGGTTATAGGCTTTGGGATTTTGAAAATTATAAAATTGTAAGAAGCAAGGATGTCATATTCAATGAGAAAGTGTTGTACAAAGATCTGTTGAAAAAAGAAGGTGATTATGTAGTGTTGGATGATACTCCAAAAGCTGATAGTCCAGTCATTCCTCATGATGTACAACAATCGCAACAACAAATACCACACACACTGGTGAATATTAGATGGTCAACAAGGCAAATTAGACCTCTAGAAAGATTCTCTCCCTCTTTGTATTCAATTTTACTTACCGATGCTGGTGAACTTGAATGTTATGATCAAGTTGTGCAGGTGGAAACTAAGATTCGGTGGGAGTTTGCAATGAAAGACTAAATGGACTCTTTGCTAAAGAATAAGACATGAGATTTATGCTAATTTCTTGTAGGTAAAAGGGCTTTACAAAATGAGTGGGTTTACAGGTTAAAAGAAGAGGATGGAGGTAAGAAAATATTTAAAGCCGAGTTAGTTGTAAAAGGATTTGCATAGAAAAAAGGCATTGATTTTGATGAGATAGTTTCTCTTGTTGTTAAGATGACTTCTATCCATATTGTTTTAAGTATTGTGACTATTGAAGATTTGCATTTAGAGTAGCTTGATGTTAAAACAACCTTCCTTCATGGTGATTTGGATGAAGAGATATATATGGCTTAGCCACAGGGATTTGAGGTCAAAGGTAAGGAGAACTTAGTGTGCAAATTGAAGAAAAGTTTATATAGCTTGAAGCAAGCACCTCAACAATGGTCTAAAATTTGACATTTTTATGCATGAGAATGCAGGTATCACAAGTGTCATTCAGATCATTATGTTTATTTTAAGTTGTTGGATGATGATAGTTACATTATTTTATGTTTATATGTTGATGATATGCTTGTAGCTAGGTCTATCATGGATCATATTAAGGGGCTAAAATGCCAATTAGCATAGCCATTTGCTATGAAGGATTTGGGGGCAAAAAGAAAAATCCTTGGTATGAAGATTTGCAAAGATAGGAAGAACAAAATATTGACACTATCTTAGGCTAATTATGTGGAGGTGTTGCAACATTTCTCTATGGAGAATGCTAAAGCTAGTAGCACACCTTTACCTAGTCATTTGAAGTTGACTAAGGAAATGTGTCCCAAGACACAAGAAGAGGAGGATCAGATGTCCAAGGTACCCTATGCTTCAGTTGTAGGAAGCTTGATGTATGTTATGGTATGTACCAGGCTAGTTATTGCAAATGTAGTGAGAGTTGTTAGCAGGTATATGAGTCATCCAAGAATTTAGCATTGGAATGCAGTCAAGTGGATTCTCAGATATTTGAGAGGAACATCCAATAAGTATTTACACTTTGGGGGCTCTACTACTAATTTACAGGGCTATGTTGACTCAGATTTGGCAGGGGATATTGATACCAGGTGGAGTACTACAAGTTATGTCTTTACTGTTGGTGGGGCAGTCGTGAGTTGGGTTTCTAGGTTATAGAAGATTAATGCTCTATCCACTACAGAGGTAGAGTATATTGCTGCTACAAAGGCAACCAAGGAGATGATATGGCTTTAGTTCTTCATAGAAGAATTGGGTCACCCTCAGAAGGATAATTACTTGTTTACAGATAGTTAGAGTGCCATTCATCTTGCTAAGAATTCATATCTACATTCAAAGACCAAACACATACATTTGTGGTACCATTTCATTCGGTTAGTTTTGGAGGATGGATAGTTAAAGCTGGATAAGATACATACAGCTAAGAATCTAGCAAATATGTTGACCAAGGTAGTAACAAGGGAGAAGTTGAACTCCTCTTCAGCTTTGGTTGGTCTTTTAGACTAAACATGAATAAAAGAATAGTAGGCTCTAGGGTGGTTTGATCTAGTGGCAGTCTCATGGAGTAGTGACATAGCTACAGGATTAGCCTCCAAGTGGGAGATTGTTGTTTAGTGTGGAGCCTGATAAGTCCCCAAGTGGGAGATTTTTAGTTTTGTGGTGATTGATTAGGAAAGTACTGTACATACTTCATAAAATCTTTGGGGCTCAAAGCATCAGCCCAAAGAAAAAAAAATTGAGTCCTATTTTATCAAGATTTTGGGCCAACGTGTAATTATTAATTGTAACCGTAAAGTGGTAAAAATACTTTTATAAAAGGGCTTAGGGTTAGGGATAGTTTCATAGTTGTGATGCAAAAATTGGTTCTTACTGCAGTTTGAGCTATAAAAGATTATGGATTGTAATTAGGTTGTAATTACTGGATCGTAATAATATCAAACTTGTTGTTTGGTGGACATAGCTCAGGGATTGGGTGAACCACATTAAATCTTGGTGTCTCATGTTCTTTTCTGTGTGAGCTATTATTTTCTAATATTGGTTATAGTTGCATGTAATTGTTATTTATGTATGTGGTTCAATCCTAACATCACTCACAAAGCTCTTGCCAATGCTTCATGTCACTTCTCTCTCTGGAAATTCACTCAACCTTGTTCTTTTTCTATGTTTGAGGTGATAAATCATGAACTAGCAATATCTCACCATTATTTTTCATTCAATTAGTGTTTATAATGATATTTAAAATTTTAACAAATGTTGCAATCAACCTTTTCAAATATACTCCATGTCATTTAATGAGATACATGCAAATTTTTCCCCTAATTTTCCTTGAATAATTAGGAGCTATAGATCTTGGTTGAGAAAAGAAGATGGAGTGTAACCCCATGCATTGCACCTATGTTTGGCATTTTCAAATGAGAGTTCTACAACTTTTTTAATATACTCTTCACACAAATGCATAACTATAGACTTGCATTCAAATATGAAAAAGATTGATTTTTTGAGAAAGAGAATGACAATTTCAATATGATTCAACTATTGAAAATTAGAATGCAAGTTGTTGTAACATGGACAAGGAAATTTTTGCTTCAATATTTGTAAGGTGCCATGGATATATACATTTTCTTGATGAGGTAGTGTTCATGCAATACTTAGAATATCTTGTTCACAACCAAGCAAGGGCCTTCATTTTGGAAATGACTATGTAACTGAGAATTCCAACTAACAAGATAATTTAATAGTAGTTAATAATTATTGTGATATTATTATTAGGCATTACCTATGTTGATTATTGGCTCATTGAATCCATCTTTCATGATAATGAATGGAACACTTAACACTCATTTGATCTAGGTGATGTTCACAAAGGAGAAGCATCTAAGCTTCTTGGGCCCATCCCAGTACTACTCTAGCTTGACCACACATAACTAAAAAATTTCTTTCATAGTTAAACCCACTCTATGAAAAGTTTTGGTGCTTCACTGAGCTATTAGCATCACCTAGATTCAATGAGTGTTAAGTGTTACATTCATTATCATCAGATATGGGTTCAGTGAACCACTACTCATGAAACATGGAACAAGAGTTTGACTCAACAAACTGCATAGTATAGCAGTATCACAATTTGACTTTTTGTTGAAAAAAATCTCTTACTTATTAGTTAATAATTAATTTTAAAATTATGTAACAACTATTTTTTATTTCTAATTTAGTTACTAACTATTATTAAATTGTATTATCAGATGGAATTCGTCATCCATTTCCTTTCTTTTTCACTGAACTTTTTTCATAAGAAATAATAACCATTTCTTGAAGACTTTGATATGCTCAAATTTTGAGCATCCAAAACCTTAAAATTAGTTTTCCCCGCTCAAATTTTTAGCATACACAACCTATTAATTTGTTATGATTTTGACTTTTACAATCATTGTAGGTTTGGTCTTTGACTCTTTAAAGCATTTAATAGAAATATGTTATGAATGCTATCTTTTTAGCATTGAAAACATTTAAGTTATGCATTATTTATTTTCAAGCATGAATAATCTATTTGGTTTTTAATGGTCAAATTTTTAGTACTTAAAACTATATTGGTTATGGGTGCTCAAATTTAGAGCATTAAAAACCTTTTTAGTTAGGATTTTGATGCTATTGAGAAAATGGACATAACTTAGAGAACTTTAAGTTAGTTTTTTTCATGCAAGTGGGCTCATTTTCAAGGTAAGAATGAGGGGGTTGATTAAACAATTAAAATTATTTTGAAAAGTAATTTAAACTATTCAAAATTAAGCCAAACATTTATCAAAAGAAATGGCACCCAAATTTTTTAAAATTTGATCATATAAGGAATAAGGCAACATGTCCCTACTTCTTTCTTGTATTGCGTGACTCCTTTTTGTTGAATCTAAGACTGGTTTTGACTATTTCATGTCAACACACTTAAGATGTTTACTAAGTTCATGCCAAGCTAGTAACACATGCTGAGTAAAATATGTATAGATGCCGAGTAAACAGTTGATGTTGAGTAAGTTCAAGTGTTGAGCCAGAAAGAACTACAATAGGTGCCGAGTGAACTTAAGGTGCCAAGCAATCTTCAAATGCTAAGTGAAGTTCAAGTGATGAGCAAAGTATAGGTGCCAAGTCACTATAGAAGCCAAGTGAAATAGAATTGCTATAGGAGCCAAGTGAACCAATTTTTCTATATGAGCCAAGCATCAACAAATAGTATGAGTCAAGTAACACAGAATCAGCATACGAGTTTGTGCCTTGTCAAACTTAGATGTAAACCATTTTTTGAGCTAACATAGAAGAATCTCAAAGGATATTAAAGATAAGAACGAATCTTTTACATTACCTATACAATCAACATGCAGCCAATAGGAAAAATGCAAAAGGCATGCAACCAATAAGAAAAGTGCACGAGTTAAGCAGGAAATAAAGAATAAATATGGATCATAGATTCATACCTAACCCTAAGTCTTCAAAATCTTTAAAAGGAGGATGAAAACCCATTATATGTGTGGATGAATGAAGTGTATGGGTGAACTATAGCGAAATTCAGAGGGAAGTGTGAAAAGACTTAGAAGAACAAAGTAGCATTGTAGCATTTAGTTGATTAAGAACAAAGTATTAGAACTTCAAAGAGTGATACATCATATCAAGCAAGGATTAGGTCAGTCAAAGCAGAACGAGGATCTGGAATCAAAAATTGGAGATTGGAAAGTTATCAAGTCAAATATTTTCTAATGCTTTCTAGAAATTGTATTAGATAATGGAAATCCTATGGACTTAGGTTGGCCTAGCAGCCATTTGTAAATTCTATAACAGGGTGGCATTCCAAGTGAATGTAAAAAATTCTTTTAACCAGGCCTACTTTTAGCAGGGTAGTGAAATCCTTTAACCAGGTCACTTTTGACAAATTGTAAAGTCTTTAAGAGGATAGGCTTTTCACAGGGCAGACCATTGGAAGTGGTCAAACATTGTAACCTTGAACAGTTACACATTGCTATAGTGATATTTTGTGGGTGTCATCCCCACCCTAGTTTTACCTTCTCATTTTGGAGGGTTTCTGGGTTACCAAATTTGTGTGTTGTCTATTTTCATGCATGTCTTTACTTTCAAGTTCATTAGATAGATTAGATGCATGTGAATGGTTTTAGTTAAAATAATTTGAAAAGAGTTAAAGTTAGTTACTTTTGATTCACCCCCACCCCCCCCCCCCCCTCCCACT
The DNA here is from genome assembly GCA_028749045.1 of Cupressus sempervirens. Taxonomy (NCBI): domain Eukaryota; kingdom Viridiplantae; phylum Streptophyta; class Pinopsida; order Cupressales; family Cupressaceae; genus Cupressus; species Cupressus sempervirens. The sequence continues at coordinate 136,755,532 of CM053783.1, read as the reverse complement.
TAGAAGTAAATCATCTCATTTGTTAATTCCAATAATTGGAATCAGAGCCAAGTTCTCACAAGAAGGAGCCTTATAGCTTGGAGAAAAGATCTGGAAATGGAAGTCTACAAACTTGGGAAGAACATAGAGAATTAGGCAATTGGGAGAACTGAGAAAATCCTTAAAAAGAAGAAAAGAGATTGCCATAGCTGAGAATGACACACAGTACAAGGAGATTGACACCTCAAAACTATTTTCAAATAGAGATTCCAAAGAGTTTAATACAACAATAGTAGACCTGATGGAGAAGAATAGAACTCAAGTAGAAGAAATCAGAATACTCAAGCTTGAACAAGAATCACAAGCCATGATGCTTTGTGAAGTGACTAAACTAAAGAAAAGAGTCATTGAAGAAAAAGCCATGATAGAAGATGACAAGAGAAATCTTATCAATAGACAGGAGGAAAAGACAATTGAGTTTGAAAGAATCTCAAACATGCAGTTGGACACCTTAAGTCAGATGATGAATGCACATCATGAACTAAATATCAAGGATATTGAGATCTCTACATTGAAGATGCAAAATGAAAAACTATAAAATGATCTAAAAGGAGAAAAGGAGATTGCAGAAAACTTCAACAAACCCAATGAGGCAATCAAGTACTTTGAGCAGCTACTGAAGTCACCAAGGGCTAGCAATGATACTTCAGGACTTGGTTACATAAGCACTGATCAAGGAGAGTCCTCCAAAATTTTAGAAGAAAGGAGTAACAAAGGTAAGAACACTAAACTTGCTTGTCATTTATGTGGTAAAAAGAGACATACTTCTAATGTATGTAAGAAAAAAAATGCCCATCAACATGATAAGCCGAAGAATGCAATCTATTGTCACAAGTGCAAAAGGAAAGGACATCAAGAACATAACTGCATGACTAGGACTATTAGTACACCAAAATTTAAAGGTTACTACTAAAATTGCAAGAAGTATGGACATAGAGCATTTGAGTGCAGATCAAAGCCTATGTGGATATCAAATTAGGCAACAAGAGAGGGTAACCATGGTCATCACCACAATTGGGACTATAACACTGGGTATAGCTATCATTACTATCAAGAATATGGACACATTCCTAAAAATTGCATAAGGACACATTTTAGAGGGAACTACAGCAAATGTTTAAGTCAAACCACATATTTTAATTGCTTGAAGATTGGTCATATCAGCAAAAATTGCCCAACAAATTCAAAGGCACCCAAGTCAGAAGTCAACAAAGGAAAAGAGAAGGTAGATGTTGAACACATCAAAGGAGAAATGAATAAGACATGGAAGAAGAAAAATGAGTATACCTCATCAAATGAAGGGATCACTTCACCTAATAGGTCAAGTGGTCACACTTCATCTAACTAAGCAAAAGAAGGCATAAGGGACTGATTTACAAAGTTTCATCATGCATCAGTCCTAGAAAATATAGTACTGAAAAGAAGAGATTAGCATGATTAGAGATGCAAAGTTGAAATTCAAAGTTTTTATAGTGTTGTTGAGTCGTCCTTAGACGTCGAGTGAATATCAATATATGTTGAGCTACTAGTAGGAGCCGAGTGATTGGTCACAACCAAGTTGTCAATGGAAGCTGAGTGAAGATGAAATCTAGTTGGAGTTGAGTGATGGAAAGTCAATGGAAGCTGAGTTATGTTGAAATCCTTAAGGAGTCAAGTGTACAGTTGTATATGGACAAGGCATTTAATGCTATGTTTTGAAGAGTATAAGGTCAATTTTTTGATCATTTCTCATCATTCAAATGTAGAACAAGAACAAGAAGAGCATAGGAGTGATTGACAAATAGCAATTGAAGCTCTTGCATAGATTTTGACAAAGATCAAGCATCATTTTCATCAATCTAAGGTATTCCTAAGTGCCAAGTTGCGCAATTATAAAGTTTTAATATCTTTTGAAACCCTAGATTTGCAATATGGCTTCTAATTCTAAAAACCCTAAGGAAAAGGAAGGTTTCAAGGTTCAGTTAGTTAGCAATGAAGTTAAACAACCAGATTTTAGGCCAATCCTAGAAGTTGTATATAAGAACAACCCTGCCAGTGCACTATCCATGATTCTGCCCAAAGTTGTGATGGTGCAAGATGTTAGGAAATGTTACAATTGTAAGGTAGGAGCTATAGGAGACATGGAGATTCATCAAGCATATGATAAACTATGTGAAAATGGAGTGTTAAAGAAAGAATTTCAAATAGTTGAAAGAAAGGGCTTAACCTGTGCCCTAGTTTTCCCCACATTTTTCAAAATTGAATGGATAAGAATTGTCCTAAGTAGAATACATAATGGTTTTTTATGGTTAGAAGGAGGACCTATCAAGATAACAAAGAGAATCGTGCATAGGGTTACAAGTTTTCTAACCCTATATCAGTACAAGACCTTGTGAAGTGATTCTAAGGAAGCTATTGAAAAGAACACCAAGGCAAAATAGAACAAAAGGGGCATGACCATTGATACAATAATAGATCCCCTTCTGGACTTTGCAAAAAGAATCATATCTCACAAGTTCTATCAATCAAGTAGATTGAATAGTGTTTTGTGCATTACTGTGGATGTGGCCTACAAAATTGTCAAGAAGGATCATACATATGATTTAGCAGAATTGCTATTATAGTAGATCATGGATAATCTGGAAGCAATAAGAAGATCAAAAGGTGCTCAGTGTAAGTTTGGATCAGTTCTAATCTGTATATTTTTATATGTTTTGGAAGAATTTCCCTCTTTTGGCAAAGCAAATTCGAAATTAGATAAGTCAGCTATTACTCAAATCAATGAGTACATTGAGGAACTGGGAGACAACTTTGAATCTCTAATGACCAATTACTTTGAAGATTTCAAGGAATCCATGAAGCAAAGACTAAGGATACTAGTTCCCCTAGTGGAATAGCACATCAATGATATTTTTTTCTTAGTTGATATTGATTATACTTATATCCAAGCAGCAATTCCAAGGACTAGATGGCTAAGACCATTAGGATATGAGCTAAACATTGATGAAGCATCAATAGTAATCATAGCATTTCTTGTAGAAGAAGTTCATAAGGACTCACCACATTTTGGAACATATTATGTGGTGCGATCCAAAGTGGATATGGAATTGAAGACTGCCTCTACTTTAAAGAAGAAAGACAAGCTTGTAAAGAAGCTGAAAGAAAAGTTTGGAGAAGGCACTATAGAGGATGCAGAAGAAGCAGGTGCTAATGTCAAGGAAGAGGAAGATGATGATGATGATGAAGGGGAATTTCAACCTCTTGCATTGCCATAAGGTTGGGGTGAGGATGAAGAAAAAGAAGAAGAAGTCGAGGAAGCACCAGCTCAAGTCGAGCCCAAGAAGAGAAAGGTCAAAACTTAGCCTATAGCCCAGCCTAAAGCAAAGAAGGTTGGAAAGACAACCCAAGCCAAGCCAACTATACTAGTAACAAGAGTCACCACAAGAGCCTCAACTCAAAGGGCCAAGGAGCAAGACAAAGAAAAGAAGAAGGCTACTTAGCTGATTGGTTCTGTGCAAAAGAAACCAAAGAGAAAATATGTCACACAACCAGAGTCAAATGACGAGGAAAGGATAGAATCTGAAAATATCACCAATTTAGAGTGGTAAGCCATGCTCCTAAGTCAAATATTGATAAAATTTTTGATAATGTTAGGAAGAATACAGATTTTTCTGAATTGAAAAATATTGATTTTAATAAATTGAGTAGAGAAGATTAGAATAAAGTTGAAGAATCAGTATATGCCATGATGGTAGAATTCAAGAACACTCCCCTTGAATTAGACAATACAATGCCCAAGGAGTTATATGAAATTGTTGAAAATAAGTGGCATTATTGTTTAAAAATGGAAAAGGAAATAAGAGAATCCACATTGGCACAAGTAATGCCAAAATTGAGTAAAGGTCAAATAACTAAGGCAAATAAGAAACATGGGAGCAAGTTTGCACCAAAATATAGAGCCTTCAGCATCTTGTAGAATACAATTGAAGAAGTTGTCAATAAATCAACAAGAATGTGGAAGTTGATTTATGGCTTGACTACTATCAAGGATGGAGAAGAAGATCCCTTTGAGGAACAGAACACTAAAAAAGATGAAGATGCAAATAAGGCTAAGGCTAGTAAGAAAGAGAAGGAAGATAAAATAGTGGAATAGGAAATAGAAAAAGATGAAGGAGAAAAAGAGCCAGAAAAAGAGATAGTGGAGACACATGGTGAAGAGGAGCAGTAAACTGAACAAAGTGTCCAAGACACTCAACTACCACCACCAAGTCCTCCACATACAGCACCTATAGTTACAATCATTGTAAAGGATGTTCCTAACACTTCAACGCAAAACATCAATCCTTTAATTATAGAGGATCTCAAGAAGATCCTTCAACAATCAACACTACAAGCACAACTTTGCACAAATCCAGTATTGGTGAGTGTTGATGAGCTATAGAAAGTTGTAGCAGAAATAAAAAGGGAGAAGGAAACAACACAAGAACAATCCTCACAACCTCCCACAGCTACAACAGATCAACCTTAAGAGCAAGAGGTACAAGACAAAATTGCTAAGGTTGATTCTATAACAAAGGTGACAACTACTATCGAGGAGCAACCAAAGGAACAAACAGAACAAGACATTCCTATAGCACAAACCCAAGGTGCACCTCCTCAAATTTTCATCATTGACCAGGGCAGTAGAAAAGAGGAGAAAGAAGTGGAGAAAACCCCTAAGGAATAGGAGGCAATACAAACATTAGTGAACTTGACTACCTAGGGGACTCCTCAGAAGCAGTCGAGCACTAATGCAATGCCATTGAAAAATTCTACACTAGGCTCAAGTTCTACCAAGGTTGCAAGGGTACTTCACTATGGAGACCCTGCACTTGATGAAGAAATAGTCATACCAAGCTATGACTCAAGAATGATGAACCTAAAATAGATAAATGAAGTGCAAGAGGCACTAGAAAGGAGAAAGAGGCAAGAGATACTCAGAAATGAGTATAAGTAGAAGCAAGAATTGGTGGAGATCAAAGAAATATTCTTTGATGCCTTTAGCTTGTAAGTACCTGACGAAACTTGGCCCATAATGGAGCAACTATCCAACATTGTGGACCGAGTACAGAATGAGGACCTTGAAACTAATGTCAAATTATTGGAATGGTTAGAAAAGAAATTTTAGATGAAAGTAAATTAAAATACATCAAGTGAAATAGCACTGTCATAGGTTGAATTGGCGAAAAAGATTGAAAACGTAAAAAAGGTACTTGAGAATGTATTCTCATTGTACAAAAAGTTGTGTGATTTCTCATACTTCACACAGGAGACAAGCCAAAGGATACTAAGCTTAGAGTGAAATCTAAAGATTTCTAGCACACAACTACCACAAGATCTAGCTCAGAGTGAGAAGCATTTTTTTCAAACGCTTCACACACAAAAATATTTAGTTGTGTTAATAGTTGAAGAGGCCAATATTAAGGCTAAATTGATGCAGATACAATCCTCCATAACTCCACATCTGGAAGTACTCCATAAAGAACAAGCCTATGTAGAGAATGTTCTAAAGAAAGATCATAATCTTTCTACTTTAGAAGGCCTTGTTCATCTTGTAGTAGAGATAGCTATCTAGCATAAATCATTGGAAATTGCTTTGGACAATTGGGATGCATCTCTCAAGATGATTATGGAGGTCAATAAAACATTTTTGGCAAAATATGGTCTTAATCCTTAGAACCCTTTGACATAAGTGTTAAAAAGGGGGAGATATAGTTAAGGGGAAGAAATTATTAAGAGGCAAATTATAATTTTTTGGTGGGGTTATAAATAAGAATGGAAGGTAACACAAATACAGAGTACAGGGTACACAGATATAGAAACAAAGGTAAAGATTATTAGATACATCAGCATGAGACACATACATCACAACAATTTTGCTTATAGGAATAGAAATGGTACATCAGCTCAAGGGGGGTTACAAAAATTTTAAGGTGTATATATATATATATATATATATATATATATATATATATATATATATATATATATATATATATATATATATATATATATATATATATATATATATATATATATATTATTTTACATAATTTTGAGAAGTTTTGAAGTTTTGTATATATGCCGAATTGTATGCATATTTTACTCAAGGAGATTAGACTTTGATATACTGCTAAGTGTTTTTGACACTCATGTCAAAGGGGGAGATTGTTGAATCTAACACTAGTTTTGACTATTTCGTGTCAACACACTTGAGATGTTTACTAAGTTCATGCCAAGCTAGTAACACATGCCAAGTAAAATATGTATAGATACTGAGTAAATAGTTGATGCCAAGTAAGTTTAAGTGTCAAGCCAGATAGAAATACAACAGTTGTCGAGTGAACTTCAGGTGTCGAGTTAAGTTCAAGTGCTAAGCAAAGTATAGGTGTCAAGTCACTGTAGAAGTCAAGTGGAACAGAATTGCTATAGGAGTCGAGTGAGCCATTTTTTCTATATGAGCCAAGCGTCAACAAATAGTATGAGCCAAGTAACACAAAATAATCATATGAGTTTGTGCCTTCACAAACTCAAATGTAAACCATTTTTTGAGCTGACATAGAAGAATCTCAAAGGATATTAAAGATAAGAATGAATATTTTGCATTACCTATGCAATCAGCATGCAACCAATAGGAAAAATGAAAAAGGCATTCAACCAATAAGAAAAGTGCATGAGTTAAGTGGGAAATGAAGAATAAATATGGATCATAGATTCATACCTAACCCTAAGTCTTCAAAATCTTTAAAAGGAGGATGAAACCCTATTATATGTGTGGATGAATAAAGTGTATGGGTGAACTATAGCGAAATTCAGAGGGAAGTGTGAAAAGACTTAGAAGAATGGAGTAGCATTGCAACATTCAGTTGATCAAGAATAGGGTATCAAAAATTTGAAGAGTGATACATCATATCAAGAAAGAATCGGGTCAGTTAGAGCAAAACAAGGATCTAGAATCAACAATTGGAGATTGCAAAGTTATCAAGTCAAAGACTTTCTAATACTCTCTACCTATTGTATTAGATAATGGAAATTCTATAGACTTAGGTTGGCCTAGTAGCCATTTGTAAATTCTTTAATAGGGCGGCATTCTAAGTGAATGTGAAAAAGTCCTTTAACTAGGCCTACTTTTAGCAAGGTAGTGAAATCCTTTAATCAGGTCACTTTTGACAAAGTGTAAAGTCTTTAATAGGACAGGCCTTTCGCAGGGTAGACCATTAGAAGTGGTCAAACATTGTAACCTTGAACACTTACACATTATTGCAGTGATATTTTGTGGGTGTCATTCCCACCCCAGTTTTACCTTCTCATTTTGAAGGGTTTCTGTGTTACCAAATTTGTGTGTTGTCTATTTTCATGCATGCCCTTACTTTCAAGTTCATTAGATAGATTAGATGCATGTGAATGGTTTTAGTTAAAAGAATTTGAAAAGGGTTAAAGTTAGTTACTTCTAATTCACAAACACCCCCCCCCCCCCCCCCCCCCCCCCAAAGAAGTAAATCATCCCATTTGTTAATTCCAACACTCTTTTGCCCAACTCTATTATGTTTTTGTGTTTTGGTTGTTGAAATTTGTCTCTTAATACCATGTCTCTCACAAAAGATTTAAACTCATCAAAAGTAAACTCTTCTTATTTTTTAGATCTCAAATATTTGATATTTCTACCACATTCATTTTTAACTCTATCCTAAAATATATTTAACTTTTCACATTATTTTGACTTTTCTCTTAGAAATGTAACTCAAGTTAGCCTTGGATAATCACCAATGAATAGTATTTTCTCTCATGTTGTAGGATTCGTGTTCTAGTAGGACCACGAAGGTTAGTGTGCACTAGCTCCAATGAATGGGTAGATGAATGATCTTTTTCTTTAAATTATTATCTCCTCGTTTTTCTATCTTGGTATCTTTTACATGTAATATTATTTGGTTTACATAGTCTTGGTAAATTGTTATAGCATAATATGAGCTTGTTCTTACTAATTTACCAAAATTGATGCGGTGCATTCTTTAGTTCCAAATCCAACTATAATAAACCTAAGATAATAAACATCTTTCAATAACTCCTTCAATTCGATTTATATTCCTTCCTATCTTTTTTCCAAAGTTGCAATTATTTGTCTAGATTTCTTCAGAATCTCAGAACCTTCATCCTTGAATACATAGAAATTATCACACATCTAACCAACACTTGAAAAACAATATGACAAACTCCTCACATAGTAAAATTTATCAATATTATATTTTCTATCAAAAATAATTGAACCTCTACCAATAATATATGTTTCCTTATCATCACCAAATCTAATAGGGTCACCATCAAATTTTTAAAGTGAACTATAAATTTTATTTTATCACTAGTCATATGATTAGAAAAAATACTATCAATCAACCATTAGTTCTTATTATGTATAACATACAAAGAAATCTCAATATTGTAATCCAAACCTTTCATTTTCTTCTACATAATATAGACAATCTATTATTTTTGACTCACCGTGTAATATGCTAACATCCTCATTAATATAGTAAGATTTCTTCTTGAACCTCTTTAATTTATGTCTAGGACCTTTCTTTGGATACCTCATAGCCAAATGATCAATCTTGACACATCTAAAATATTTAAGAGGTAACAAAGCTCTGTATTTGTTGGTACCTTTCTTTAGTTTCCTTTCAAAGTTTTCTTTAAATTCATCACATTCATCATCACCAACAGGGTCTTCTTTAGATTATGTTTCTTTAAATGTTGTCTTAGATATGGTCTTCTCTTTTCTAAACTTTATCATAGGTATTGATTTCATCTTGAGTATTGAGACCCTTTTGAGGAAACACATACTTTTTCTCCACATGCTTCTAGATAGAGTAATTGATTGAAATCATATATCCTCTCATGTGGTAGTTCCATGAACTGTAGTCCAATTTGTCAAACATAGGAATATTCAGTTTGTAGTCATTGCATCTTCCTCAAATGGTTGAGTTCTTTAGTAAGGAACTAATCTCTAATACTAATTGTTAAACAAGTTGACTAACTAAGAGGGGGGTGACTTAATTATCTCGAAGAACTTTTTAAAAATTGTGTTGTCAATAAACACATAAACTATACAAATAATTAAGATAGATATATGTTTACCAACTTATCTTCAACTAGTAACTATATCAAGAATTTATAACATATGTAACATGAAAGCACAAAACCATCAACATAATGAACACCAGAATTTATGTAGAAACCCAAACAAGGAAAAATTACAAAGAAACTAATTCTTGTAAAAAGAAGATTGGTTAAGGTGACACTGGTTAAGGTTATTTTTATATATTTCTCATTTCTTATTTCTCACTATTGTTGGTGGGCTCACTATTGATTAGGATAATTACCCAGATATAGAAAGATGAATAACTACCAATGCTAATAGGCTTACTAGTGTAGGAGCACCTTAACAAAATGATGTAAGCCTAATGTTCTTAACATATGATGTAAGTAGTATTTTTATGATTCAATAAGGACTTAATTAGATCACATTGATCCATGATGAAAGATTCATATAAATGGGGGTGGGGTGGGGGAGGGGGTGTGGTAAAACACTTCAGTACAACAAAAACTTCATAATAATCATATGCAACCACTTGGTGATCTCATTCAACTTCACAATTAACACTTATAATAAAATTACTCCAAACTATTCATTCAATATTTCTATTATTACTGAATGTTTTTGTTATAACCAAATGTCCATTACATAAAAGGCAGTAATATAGGACGAACACAAATCTCGTCCATAAGGAGTCCTTCCTTAAACACAAAAAAAAAAAAAAAAAAAATCTTTGAATAAGTGGGATATAGGTATCTATCATTAGAAGATCATATAAACCCTAGCTACGAACTTGTTCATTTTTGGTTAAATTTAATGTCTTCATTTCGTCTATGTATTTCTTCAACTAGTTGATAATCTTTTCAGGCTTGCCTATGAATTAGTAATACTTCAACATTTTTGTCCTCATAATTCTTAGCCTTTTCTAGATCCTTCCAGTTGATTCTTGAAGTTGGGAGAAGTTTCATGCTTCATTTGAGAATCACATATTAACTCATGTCTTGATTTGAAATAGGCACCTATGCTCTTTCTCCCTACTATTTTTCCACCCTTTTAGCCTTGGCCTCAACATGGAATTGTCTATAACCTTGATCAATGCTTATGAAGATAAAACCATGGCCTTTAGAGGATATGTTAAACCAAAGAGATGAAATAGGTTACTTAACCCTGTAGATGACATGACTAGCTTGGAGGTTAGTAGTGCTATAGGAGAAAAGGTGTTTAACTATGGATGCACTTGGCACACTAATAGTTTAATGATTGGCACGTTTATCACTTATATGGCTAGAGTGTAAGTAGGTCATCGGGATATCATCCATCTCTGCAATAATTTGTTTGAAGAAACATAGTTGAATGGATTGGAGAAAATGGTTTTAAGTATAAACATGAACTTAGAAATTCCTTATGCATAAGACTATATGTCCAAGCCTCCTAGCAGCTTGCTCAAGACTAAAGTGCTTAGATGGCTGATTTGATATATTAGAGACACCAAGAAATTTAATGGAGTGTGGTCAAAGATGAAGGAAAGCATCCAATTTTGCTAAGCTAGAGGAACGTTATAGAAGACCAGAATTAGGATTGGCTCTTAAACTACCTTAGAGCCTTTGGTTTCTATGTAAAGCCAAAGGAGGACTTTTTTTATCTAAGTAAGTTGGATTTCTCTCTCCCCAACTTCAACAAATCTAGCAAGCTTAAAATTGCATTTGTTCTTATGCCAAGTGACTAGAATTTTATGTAGTGGAGACAGAAGATTACATCATGATCTTCATGAAAGATGACCTCTATATATATATATATAATAGTTTCATAGGTAGTTATTGTTTTGGGCTTGGTTTATTCTTTTTCTTGTCCTATATAGTGCCTTTCTTGCCATTCTTTTATAGGGGCTTTTCCATTTTGTATCTTCTAGGGTTGTAGCCTTTCTTTCATTTACATATAGTTTGATCCTAGTTTCTTCTATGTATTATTAATCGTTGGTATTGGGATTGGGTTGTAAAAGGAATTTTCTTTTTGTATCACCCCTAGCCTGGGGTTCATATTAGAAAATTCATCTAGTTTTGTGATTATCTCTAACGGTTTGTAAAAAAATTATACTATGTATAATCATTAATGAATAGTAAGGTTTCTATATTTTATGGCTAAATTGTGTTAAGACATTTCATGGTGTTATTTTGTACACTTTTTAAGAAAAATAAAGTATTTAGAATTCTTAGTTGCCATAAAGATTAAGTTCATTATTTAGATTAAGGAAATGGATTGACACCTATACATAAGTAAATTGGGTTAACCAAGTCTTAAAGAAAAAATTTAAAATCGTTAATACCAACTCAAGATCTATAGACTAGATTAAATAGAGCAATATAGTAGCTAAATGTAAAATGAATAAATAATTATCAATTGAGTATAATAAAGCAGTAACTATGATATTGGTTACATAAGGCTAATTATAGTAAGGAAATCAAATTACAGTCATTTATTTCATCCCTCAGCTGAGAGATCAATCTAAATGGAATCACAAGTATGGTAGAGGCACTTCCTGAGAATTTTGGTTTAAAAGTTGGTTGAGAATGAAGCATCAAGAAAATAGACAATGATAAGTGTATTAAAAAAAGAAGGATATGTTGAGATCAAAATAAGTTTAGTTCACATATAGAGATTATTAGGTCAATAAGGAATATGGAATTGATGACTCTTAGTCTCCTACCCTATTTTTTATTTAATTTCCCTATCCAAAAGTAAGTAAATGAAGAGTTTCAAATTTGGGTCATTCACAAAATCTTGCAACCTCTCATAAGATCATTCCTTAATAACCTCTTCAACTTCCCTCGACCATTCAAATTCCTAGGTCATTCTTCTATGAGGATTCTATTTAAGAAGGATTGAGATTGCTTCACTCTTCAAGGGTTCTCAAGATGAATTTGATTATCAAGTTGAGGGGACCTTCTCCTTAAATCATTGCTGATGAACCCATTTCAGGTGTATATCTTTCAATAATATTACATAATTTACACTTTCTAATTAAGAGAGAAGTATACAGGATTTTAGGCAAGGACTTTTTTAATAATATTGATTGGTATAGAGTCCTTAATGACATACCTACCATGTTTTTGGCTATGGCATGTTTACTTGAACCAGATAAATCGACTATTCCAATCTAGTGTAAGTGCTTATTCAAACATGAATACATAGGAAATCTAGATAAAGTGTTGGCATGTGTCAAAAATGATATGTATATCTGTAGGCCTTATCATTATGATGTCCCTATAGATCAAAGACAACTCATTCTTTTGCATCCCCTCATACTGTCCGTCGACTCTAGTGATTAATTAGATGGTTTCCTATCATTAAAAATATATATCCTTTCTATTAGTCTTATTTCGCATTTGACCAACTAGTTGTAACAATTGGATGGGTACATACTTCGTAGAAGAAGATATTGAAGTCTAGGATAGCAATTCCACTTTGGATGCCAATATTCACGAGTTTCCAAGCCCAAACCTGAAGAAGAAGAGGAAGAAAATGAACCATCATCGCCTCTGACTATGCCAAATTTTTAAAACAATTTCATTACTGATTAGAGTGTAAAGGAAAGTTTGTAAAAGATTAATAATAATTATGTTGGGATAATAATAATTCTGCTGATTTTATAAAATTTTAGAGTTAGATATAGGATTGCTAGATAACAAGATATACAATGATATCTTATAATCAAAAAGCTTCATTTATGATCTATGAACTTAAATGCATTGGGTACAAAACTATCTATCTATAATATCCATGACAATAGAGGAATACTCAAAGAACTCTTATCTTCTATATCTATAATATAATCTAATAAAAAATATTAACAATTAGCTAAGATGTCATGCCACATTTCACGAGACAAAACATAGCTAAATTCTTCTTCTTCTTTTTTGGGTCTCAAGCAAGCTTGAAACATGAGGAATGTTAGTGGTGCTAAGTTGTTTACTCGAAACTTGCTACTCTCTGAATATCCTCGATAAACATCATGAGAAAAGTTGAATATCACCCTTTCATTCATCATGAGATACATGAGAAAAGTAGAATATCACCCTTTCATTCATCGTGAGATACGATCACATTAACCCTATAAACTTCGGAATATGTTGACTCTTGAACGAATACACTTCAATTTCACGAATAGACCTTTAATAGAATATTGATGAGGAATTAGAAATGAATAAATAAATAAATCATGGAAAATTTTAAATAGAAGCATCTAATCCTAGACCACCCCTTCATTAATAAGGTGGCAGTCATAGGTCATTGAAGTCTTTGTGATAAGTCTTTGTGCAAGGAAAGGAATAAACCAATAAAAAAAGAGTCCCTCATACTTGCCAAACACATAAACTAATATTGTCCCTTTTGTGTAAAATTTGCTTTATTCTTATGAAAACCCAACTTGGCGCCCATCCTTGTCAACTAATTAAATAAGGTTATAATAAACTTGCCCCTATCTCACATGTGTCAGCCTTCTTATCTAGGCAATCCCCACAAAAAAACAAATATTAATATAAGTCAACACTTATCCTCGTCAACCTACGCCTAGGGAAGGTCAAGAGGGAGCTTTGATAAATGTTTCCAAGGGAGGAATAATGATGGTCGATTCATTTTTCCAATCGGGCCCGTTTGCTAGATGTGACGTGTGCCTTGGGAGGAGTCCCCAAATGCATGGGCGAATTGAAGAAATTGTGGGTCAAAGCAATACTAAACATGCTAAACTCTCCTCCAATGAGAGATTAAACCCAAAAGCTATGTCAGGAGTATTTAATGTGACATGAAGAGGGGGTAGAAAAGAGCTGCACGCCCACCTAGGAGGATGTAGGTAAAGTGGGCGCTAGTTTTGTAAAGGGAGTCAAGTGCCATGTAGGTAAGTAGATAGGATTTAAAAAAAAAACAAAAGTGTTGAGTGATGTCTATTATTTGTATTTTCGTATTTTTGGTTATCCATAATAATAATGAAAAGTGAAGGCTAGTTTTATTTCTTTGGAACACATGGGTATAAATTATGTTATAAGATATATATATATATATGCTAGGAAATAAACATTGGTTTTTTTAGTGATGTCATTAAGATTTGAATATAAGGATTTGCATAATTAGGAATCTAGATAATGGATAATATCTTGTTATTTTTTTTAGTATATTAAAAGAAGTTAAGGGGACTAATATGAATAGATAATGTAAGAATTTTTAGGGATATTGAAGAGTTATTAATTAGAATTGTTTTAATTTTTCTTATAGTTATATTAGAGAACGCAATAGGAGTGCTACATTTGGTGGTGGGGATTGAGTTGAAATTAATGTTAAAATAGAATTTATATAGCATGTTAGTATCAACTAATATTCTTGGGGGCTTGGCTACGATTAATATTCAAATATATCTATTAGCCAATGTAAAAAAAAAACATCACTTTTAACATTTACAATTTAAGTGTAGTGTTGTTACTGACAAACGACATTCACCAAATCTACTTTGCAATTAAAGTAGCCAATGTAAGAGTACAAAATAGATGGATAGACATTATAACACTTATATGTTGAAGATGTAGTGTGATGAGAAATCGATATCATAGAGGTGGAATTTATTGAGTGATTATTGTAAAAGCTCCATGTCTATCTAAAATGTTTCAGTGTTATCAATATAGCGAATTAAAGTATAAGGTTGTGCTGTTTCAATGAGGGTGTTCTTGATGTCATGTGTTAGGTTTAAAGCTAAGTCAGTAAAGATTAACCCTAATAAGAATAGTAATATAAAAGAAAATCAAAAAATAAAATGTTGTGTTGTCTTCGTTGCCTTGTTGGGTTACAGGCATGACATAAGATTGATATTTACCCATAGTTTGAGCCCCATATGAAAGTAAGAATGGGAAATAGCATGAGTATCTAGTATTTTAAAATGAAAGTGAATGCACCTAAAATAACATGTTAGAATTTGTATTGAAACAAACAATAGCCATATCTAAATAAAAAATAATCTAACAAAAGTGAATAAATGAAAGAAGAGACTCATATGTTTTACTAAGGAAGGACAATAAAAAAATTATATATACAATTGGGATTAAGTATTAAAAACCAAAGTTCAATTAACAATTAGAGATGGATTACAAAACTATAAGTGGAAGTATTACAAAATAATTTGTATTTAAAACAATGGTAGATTTCAAAGATTCTATAAAATATGTACCTTTAAAATTTTCCAAGAGTTTTGAAGCTAAGGAATACCAATGTATTTTGATTATTCACTAATGACTAACCTTGAAATTTAAGTTCTTGGATTAAATAGAATGTAGGGCTCAAAAGAAATTGACTAATAGCTGAAATATAACAACAACAAAAAGGAAGATGCATTCATAGAAAGGATGAAAGCTATTCGAAATTAAGGATAAAGGAATATATACAAATCAAAAAGAAAAATGGATGTATTATGAATTTTGTAAGGAAGGGAATGCCCTTCCAAGACCTTTGTAGAAAGTCAAAGGCAATTGTATTCCAATTTTCTTTCAGACTGAAATGTCTTGAGCATTATTGGGGGTTTTCTTCATCATTCTTTTTACCCAGTGCCTGAGTAGAAAAGGGGAATTTTTTGTATATTTATTTGATATTATATAAAGGATCTAAATTTATTTACCGATAATTGAAAAAAAAAAGCCTTGTAACATAACAACAATCACACATTTGACACCAAGATTTTTAATGTACAAACCCTACAAAGGGAAAAACAACTAAAGACTAGAAACCCAAAACTTTTACTCTTCTAAAATGAGCTCTTTTAGGAGCCAACCTTGTTATAGTTTCATATACACATTGTTAATGTGACCTTGTTAGAGGATTTACACCAAAAGATCATTTAGATCTTATCACTCATTGGTTATGTCTAAAGAGTGGCCTTCTCTAAAGGACTTACAAACATCACTAATTGATGTTACCATATAGGATTTCACAGACTTTTTATGTCCACTTGGTTAACAATATTTTTCTTCTACAATGATTAGAAAATAATAGTATAAATTTATTTTTTAGGTTTAGCACTACTTTTCTTATTCAGATCTCCTTTCTACTCACTCTATTCATGATCTCTTCCTTCTAATCTATTTAATGAACTATTTACTGACTTGTTAGGTCCACTTGGTTAACAATATTTTTCTTCTACAATGATTAGAAAATAATAGTATAAATTTATTTTTTAGATTTAGCACTACCTTTCATGTTCATATCTCCTTTCTAATCACTCTATTTTTGATCTTTTCCTTCTAATCTATTTACTAAATGATTCATGCCTTCACTCTTTCACCTTCTTTCAATTAACTCTACTTTTATCTTCTCACTTCTCTACTCAATTCACCTTACTTCTTTCAGCCTCAACAACTTCTCTCCTTGATCTTCTTTCTTAGCATTTGATTGGAAATTTTAGTAACCAAAAAACTTGCTCAACTACTCTCGATATAGTAGTCTCTGGGCTTTCATATTCTTCCAATCATTGATCTCAAGTTCATTTAATTTAGTCACTTAGAAAATAGAACTTTGTGCTCATCCTTATCCTTCTTCAATCTCCATCATCATATCTTCATTGG
The DNA here is from genome assembly GCA_028749045.1 of Cupressus sempervirens. Taxonomy (NCBI): domain Eukaryota; kingdom Viridiplantae; phylum Streptophyta; class Pinopsida; order Cupressales; family Cupressaceae; genus Cupressus; species Cupressus sempervirens. The sequence goes on along the minus strand of CM053783.1, from coordinate 136,738,792 downwards.
ATTTTTCCAGCACTAGATCTTGTAGTAAACTTTGACTTGTGCCTTTGAACATCTCAAACATTCTATATTTCCACCAAAAGTCAGCTTCAGATTCCATCTTTACAACCTTGTTCTTCTTGTTGTTCCTCGGTGAACATAACATTTCACTTAGGTGAAACATCACTTGATCAATACTAAACTCACTCGAGTAACTCTAAATTTCACTTACTTAGCTAAACACTCGGTGAACAATGGAGTCACTTAGTAAACACCACCTTCCTTCTTTAACCTTGTCACTTGGTATAGCTTGTATAGATCATTACATTAGAATATTACATGATTGTTAAAAAATAAACCAAAATTACATTATTACTATCCAACTCATTCAAGTGCCCATTGAATACCATACTTATCAACTTTGCCTTCAACATACTTTCTTCAACTCTTCTTCATCAATCAAATCATCTTCATTAATCAAATGATATAGAACCCTATTTAATTAGAATAATGTCTAATCAAGTAATATTTGACATCAATGACAATATAACAACTAATATGACTCTTTTACATGCATTCATAGCATTATCGGTTGCATCATTAGTTAGGGATAACAATCTCCCCATTTGAATTTGATGGAAACACATAACATATGATTTTGGATTACAAAATATTACATTAGATTATCAAATGTATGTATTGACAATAATATATCATTTAAGTTCTTTGTCTTCATCATCAAATTTTCTATATCTCGATCTGTATCTTCATCAACATCGATCTTCAACATTTCTCCCCCTTAGGATATGATCTTCTTCTATTTAGAAGCATCATGTATTCTAACTTCATCTTCTTCCTTAGACTTGTTCTTCTCCTTCTTATTAATATTTTTTCATATTTTTCTCTCCATATTCATTCTCTCTCTTTATTGAATCTCATCCCCTCCCTTTGATATAATTCTCTTATTGATATTCTCCCCTTTTACTTATTTTACTTGTTCTCTCCATTGATTTTCTACTAATTCTCTCCCCCATTGATAGCAATGCTAAAGGTCATTATAAGTTCCAATGTGAAACTTACAAAACCTTGTAGTTATATGTATACCTTGTGTGTACTATAACATTAATTTCACCATAGTCATCTTCACAACTTCAGGATACTCCTAAAGAGTGAACTTTTGTATCAAATCCACAAATATATTTATGTCCATCCATGAATTGATGCAGCGTGCATCTTCACCTAGTGATTTTATGATAGGTGCAGGACCCCTAGTTTACCTCTAGATACTCAAAAGAATCCTTAGTAAATGGCTTAGTAAATATGTCTACAATCTGTTCTTTAGAGTTCACATATTCAAGCCTCATTTGTTTCTCTTGAACTTTCTCTCTCAAGTAATGACACTTTATTGATATATGTTTTGTTTTTTCATGCATCACTAGATTATTTGATATATTTATTGCACTTTTGTTATCACAATAAATAGTAATAGACTCATTTATCTCTTCTTGCATACCTTTCAATAGTTTGTTAATCCATAGAATATTTGAACAATTGATTGCAGAAACAACATACTCAACTTCAATAGTAGATTATGAAATAAAATTATGTTTCTTTCTTATCCATATAATCTATCTTTCTCTTAAAAGAAAGCTCCACCACTTGTGTTATTTCTATCATCACATTACTAGCCCAATCAACATCTGTGCAAACTTTAAGATTATAGTCATCATCTTGATTATACCATATGCCAAAATATTTAGTTCCTTATAGATATCAAAATATCCTCTTCATAATAGTTATGTGTGTCTCCTTGGGATTAGATGAAAACTTTGAAACTAGACTGACAATATGTACAATATCTGGTCTATTGTGCACAACATGCTATATTTTTCCAATCATGGATCTGTAGTATGTTTTATTTACTTCTAGAGACATGTCTTCTTTTCATAATTTCACTCCAATCACCATAGGTGTACCAACTAGCTTAGGCTCATCCATACAAAATGTCTTCAATATTTTCTTTACATGCTTAGATTGAGTAACATATATACCTTTCATTGCTTTATGAACTTTTAAACCAATGAAAATTTTGATCTCACCAAACATAGACATCTCAAATTTTGTACCCATTTGATCAACAAATGTCTTACATTACACATCATTCCCTCTGAATATAATGTCATCCATAAATATCTCATCAATCAACACCATAACATCATATTCACATCTCAAATATAGATTATTGTTCTCACTTGTTCTAGCAAATCCAATCTTCATCAAATATGAACTTATCCTTTCATACCATGATCTTGGTGCTTGTATTAGTCCATACAATGCCTTGTTTAATTTGCAAACCATGTTCCTTTGATTAGGTTCAATGAATCCTTCAAGTTGTTGTATGTAGACTTCTTCTTCAAGTATTCTATTGAAAAATGTAGATTTGACATCCATTTTATAAATAGGCCAAAAATTTCCATACTCCTTCCAATCTTGTCACATGTGTAAAAGTATCACCATAATCTATTCCTTCTTCTTAAGCATAACCTTTGCAAAGCAATCCTGCCTTATTTCTCACAACTTCTCATTTTTCATTCAGCTTATTTATGAAAATCCATTTGGTTCCTCTCACATTCTCTTTTGCAAATATTGGTACTAATCTATATGTGTTGTTCTTCTCAATTTGATCATTCTCTTCATTCATAGCATTTATCCAATTCTAATTCTCTAGTGTAGCTTTAATTGTTCCTGGTTCAAAGTTAGCTATTAAATATGTACTTTCTCTTAACCTACTTCTTTTCTATACTCCAGTGCTTCTGTCACCAATAATTTGTTCAGGGGAATGATCCTTTCTCACATATTTACTCAATACAGGTTCAGTTCTCTAATTTTCAACATTTCTCTACTTGGTAGGGGTTCATCTTCTTGCTCAATTTTTACTATCTAGTGCTTGGTTAAATATGTTTGTGACTCAAGTAATACCATATAATGATTAGTAGATCTTGGTTGTAACTCAAGAATTGTGCCTAGTGCCTCTTCATACACATATACAAACTTCTTATAATCTTTAGGTTCCTTATGTCTTTCCACTTTGTTCCTTTCTACAAAATCGTCAATTGTTACATTTTCACTTTCAATCATTTTGTTAGTCTCTTTTTTCAAACATTTATAAGCTTTACTATTAGATGAATAGCCAAGGAATACATCTCCATCTCATTTTAAATTAAATTTACCATTTCTTGCATCCTTGTGAATATAACACCCACTTCCAAAGATTTTGAAATGACTTACATTAGGTGTATGACCATACCAGGGTTCATACAGTGTTTTGTTTGTTCCTTTCTTCAACTTAACTCAATTGATAGTATAAAAAAAAAGTACTGAAAACATGTCTCCAAAACATCTATGCAACATATTTTCCAATCATAAATGTACTTGCATAATCTACAATTGATCTATCCATTCTCTCAGCATTACCACTTTGTTGTGGTTCCCTTAGTGTAGATAAATGTCTCTTAATAGCATTCTCAACACAAAAGTTGGTGAATTCAATAGACATAAACTCACCACCTCTATTAAATCTTAAACATTTCAATGATTTTCTAGTTTCATTCTCAACTCTAGATTTATACCATCTAAACATATCAAAAGCATGTGATTTCAACTTCATAAACATAACACTCATCATCCTAGAATAGTCATCAACATACAAAATGAAATATTTTTCACCATAGTAACTTTTTGCACTAATAGGTCCATACAAGTCAGTATGCACAAGTTCTGAAACATCATTTGAAGTGTGTGCCTTAAAAAATTTTATTTTGTCATCTTAGTGAGCTTACATTCTTTACAAATAGCATGTTAGAATTATTACAATAACTAAGAGGGCACCGAGGGGGGTGAATCAGTAATACTCAAGTCTAGATGTACCAATTAAAATTTTAACAACTTTAAATAACTTATTCAAATTCTTAAATCCACTTGGCCAATATAGTAAGTTATCATTAATCCAACTTATCATATTATCACTAAGTCCTTTGTTTAGTATATGCTGAATAACATAAACATATAATAGTAAATACCATGAAACATGAAAGCAACATTCACATATGTATGACATCAGGATTTAACATGGAAACCTAATTTAAGAAAACCCACCAAGTAAAATGCTACCACATTTCACTCTTCGAAAGTGAGATTGGTTAAGAGCCAACCCTATTAAAATTTATAAGACCCATTTTTAGGTGTGACCCTGTTAAAGGATTGAATCACCTTATTAGGAGTGGACTTTTTAGAGGTCTTTAGAATCTTGCCTTGATTAAAGGATTTATAATATGACTATGAGGTTAACCTTGTTTAAAGGATTTCACTACCACAATGGTTAGAAAGTAATAGCTAGGTTGTGTTGGAATGCTTTAGAATAAATGAGAGGGGGGTGAATTAGTTATCCAAGGTCCAAATGTATTGATAAAACTTTTTAGTACTTGACAAATACTTGTGCATGCATTGATCATCCAATATCTCAAACCATAGTATATAATTGTCTTAGGTCAAATGAACTTTGCAGAAATGTAAACATGAAATACCACAAAATCATTCACACAATTTGACACATGGATTTTATGTGGAAACCCAATTTGGGAAAAACCACCAGTAACATGCTACCAATTTTCACTCTTCTAAAGTGAGATCTATGAGGAGCCAACCTTGTTAAAGGTTACAATGCACACTATTAAAAGTGACCTTGATTAAAGGATTTCAATCACCCTATTAGGAGTAAGCCTTGTTAGAGGACTTTAGAACATTCCATTAGAATGTCACCTTGTTAAAGGATTAACTCATGACTGTTAGGTCAACCTTAATCCAAAGGATTTATCCAGAATGATACAACTGTTAGAAAGTAATAGTAGGACTTGATCTGATAAAAAAACAACTCGCATATTACAAATCTCTTATTTAGTCCTCCATACTACTTGTCATTCAATCTTGTTCATCTCTAACAACTTGTTCACCCTTCAAGCCTTCACCTCCTTAGGCCTTCTTTCTTGGTATGCCAATTGTAGATTCATCCCTTCGGCCACCAAATGAAACAACACCTCAAGGTTCCTTGCCTATCTCTAGTTTTCACTATGACACTTTTCTTCTACCCTACTATCTCCTTATATAGATAATTTAGATCTTTTTTTGCTTCACCACAATCATCCATGTTAGGTTTATGTCAAATTCATCTAATCTACCCTATTTTCCATTTTGTTCCCTTCTAGAAACTTCCTTTACAATAATCTTTAAATTCATCTTCAAATGGTTTATCTTGAATTCTATTAATAAATTAACTTTATCAACTTAGATTCCTCAAATCTTTGATCAAACTCATTTTATTTGTACTTGGCAATAACATTTTGTTTTCTTGGCAATCACTATCTTCTAATGCTTGGCCAACACTAGGTTTCCTAACATACACTAAAATTTTTTTGCTTGGCACCTACTAGATTTCTCTTTGCTCAACACATACTATAGTTCCTTCGCTTGGCTTCAACTAACTTTCTACTCAGCCTACACTGACATGTTTGGCTTCCACTATTTACTTGATTAGGCTTAGTAGACATATTTCTTTACTTAGTCTTCTTCTAGTCTTAGCTCAAGTATCCTTTCGTTATATCCTTAAGTAGATAAATAATACACTATATCATCAAAGTCTTACTTGGTCTTAGTTCTTCTTTTATACACCATATAATTCAACCTTTCTCTAGGTACTCTTGTTATCCTTCCATTTCATATCCTCTTCATCAATCAGTCAAATGATAGCATCTAGACCAAATTAGCAATTGTCTTACCAACAAGTAGTATGTTTGACATCAGTGATAAAATAATGATTTTTCCATGATAGGTTTCATCAATTTTTCTCATTTCTATACTTCAACAATCTTCTTCAACAATCTCCCTCTTTGGCATTGATGGCAAACCAATACCAACAACAATACCAAAAAGAAACTTATTACCTTGTATTGAAATGTCTCCTCTATTAGTATCTATCCTTCTTCTATCACTACAATATTTGGGGTCAAATTGTGACAATAATTTGCGATGACAGTGTAATTTGTAGTTATTTTCATGTTTTTTTTACAATTGTCTCTGATGTCTTCGCAATACCGATGTCTGCATAGTAATTGCGATGCGCTCACAAACATAAAACAAAAACAAAAATTAAAAATGACAATCATTTTCTATTTGATTTGATTTTGAAGAGTTGCATGCAAAAAAGATGGAGAGCTCCAAACGAGGGTGGAGAGATTTGAGCGTTGTCATAGCCCTTGTGATTGGTGCATTTGGTTGTTGTGCCCTTGTGATCTCTAAATTTTGTTGTCATTCCCTTGCTTTATGATTTCATTATCATGTCATGTCCTTGCTCTATGATTTCATTGTCGTGTCATGCCCTTGTGATCTACGTGCCCTTAATCTATGATTTTTTTCAAGGGAGAGAAGAGGTACATATGTAAATGTTTTTTCTTTTCCTTGTAAACATGTATGTCTTTATATTTCCTTCTAAACATGTATCTCTTTATATATTTAGAGAGATCTTTTTTAAGGTTCTTATTACATATATGCTCCAGTTGCATACATATTCTAGAATCCAAATGATTAAATAATAAAACTCACTCAACCTATGCTAAGTGACTTACCTCAAGACCCTACACAAAAATAATGCAGACCACAAAAAATGGGTAGAGTTCGCAAGAAATTTTACAAAAACATATCATAGCATATATTTTTAGAAATAAATAAACCGTAAAATAGTTAAAATGGTCTAGTTACTGATTAGTTGGGTTGGTTACAAATTCCTATAGAATTTCCATTAGATTAGGTATAATAAAAATGAACAATCAGCTCTATCAAAAGTGATCTAGCTACATACATATTCCAGAATCTAAATAATAAAACAATAAAACTCACTCAACTCGTGCTAAGTGACTTACCTCAAGATCATGCACAAAAATAATGCAGACCATAAAAATTGGGTAGAGTTCGCAAGAAATTTTATAAAAACATATCATAGTAGATATTTTTGATAAGAAACAAGCCATAACCCAATTAAATTGGTCTAATCCTTTATTAGTTGGGTTGATTATAAATTCTTGTAGAATTGTCATTAGATTAGGTACAATAAAATGAACAATCATCTTTATCAAAAATGATCCAGTTGCATACATATTCTAGAATTCAAATAATAAAATAATAAAACTCACTAAATCCGTGCTAGGTGACTTACCTCAAGATCTCGAACAAAAATAATGCAGACCAAGAAAAATGGGTAGAGTTCACAAGAAATTTTACAAAAACATATCATAGCATATATTTTTAGAAAGAAACAAGCCATAACCGAGTTAAATTGGTCTATTTGCTGATTAGTTGGGTTGATTACAAATTCTTGTAGAACTATCATCTGATTAGGTACAATAAAACAAATAATAAAGGGCATAATTCAAATCATGTACATTATACCTTTTTAACACATAATCTATTTTTTGGTAGGTTTTAGTCTAATTCATGTTGGAAAACAATTATTTCTAATTTGAAACTCTCAATTCAAAGGATTAATACTATTATTGATAGAAAAAACTTCATATTAGATTAGGAATGTTATCTTCATGACTTATTCCTATTGAAACTCTTGATTTTAATAAAATACCTCTCCTTACATTTGTAGATTTTTCTGTATCCAATATTATTTTCTAAGATAAAGGATTTGGATAGTAATATGATTAATTTTCTACTTACAAAATTTTCACTATATATGGTTGAAACCATGGCTTTGCTTTCCAAGATAAGCATTATCTTTCCTTCATTTAGAAGAAACAACATAATCTTGTGCATTATAGTTAGGGGTTATTATTTTTAGTGATGTAGTATGTTTGAGACTAGTACTCCCAAACATAACTCTCTCCAGAAATGATTGCCCTTGGATATTTCTCATTATATCTCAATGTATTTTCTCTCACCAATAGTTAGTTTTTCTATGTTTCGAGCTTATCTCCTGGTATAGATTTTAAGTTTAGTCTCTTTGATCTCTAATTTTTTTAGAGTTAGATAATAGTTTTCTATTATTATTTAATCATATAGAATATATTATTTAAGTTTTTTCCTTTCTTCATCATGGACCATATAACCAAATGATAAAAAGATCAATATTCATAATAGATCAATTTGGATAGTAAATGGGGATTTTTGTATCCTAGACTAGAAACCTTCCCCTTTTTTTGGTCTATAATGAGGGTAAAAGCCCTCAGTATACACTAGAAAGGGAATGCTTCTTGTCCTTCAATATACTTCTCTCATAGAGATTATTTATCTTTATGCCCTACGTTACATATGAAGGTATTGTGTGTATTAAGATTCTTTGATAACCATCCATATTTCTAGAAAATGATTTTACTTTATTTAAAAGTCAGTTTGGACTATCTTATATACTTTAAACAAATTAATCCTTAGTCACTTTCAACATTTCAATTCTTTGGGTTTTGTTTCACATTTTTTTTTCATTTTGGACAAGATGTTTGTATAACATACAATTGATATATCAATATAATATAGGATCAATGTAAATTAGGTCCAAGTATGGAAATTATCATTAAGCTTCATGGACCTATGTATGAAATAGTAGTCAGTGGAAATATAGTAGAAATCATAATAAATTAATGTCATTGTTTATGCATTTTTTGGTCCTTAGAGTAGTTTATCAAAAACTAGGAAATGAGTTCATTTTTAATCTTGAAAAATAAAGAATTCCTTTTGACATTGCATCAATTTTTGTTGCAATAGTCTACATGGTGGGAGAAAAAAAATACATCATAAAACTTGTGTGCATGATAAATTTTTAGAATGTGTATTTAGGCAATTTACAGAATGATGCAAGGGTGGTGTATATTGAAATTGAGAACTCAAACTTAAACATACAACAAGACCTTCTCAGAGCTGCACATAGAAGGAGTATAAATATCACATGAAACAATGGAAACAAGATCCATATAAGACTAGGCAATTGGTAGCCACACCGATGCAATAATTAAAAGAAGTTTATCAACATTCCTGATTGTCAGGCCTTTCAAGTTTTGACCATGTTCTTGCTTCTAAGCTAACAATTCTTCAGATGCATTTTCTTGTAAAACATTAATTTTGTTAAACAAATGTGAACTTTGAGAAAATGAATTATTGTTTTGTATTACCATTTACGAGCTTCCCTTGAACAAAATCAAAATGAATAGGCATAAATATAGAAATAAAAAATCTTGAAACCATAAGTGCAGATATAAACATTAAGTACAACATTTCCAATATTTTTGTAGATATACACATTTATTACATCAAATATTTCTTTCAAAACCATATGTGTAGATATAAACATTAAGTACAACATGTCAAATATTTTTGTAGATATACACATTAATTACACTAAATGTTTCTTTCAAAATAATATGTGCAAATATAAACATTAAGTACAACATTTCCAATATTTTTGTAGATATACACATTAATTACACCAAATGTTTCTTTCAAAACCATATGTGCAGATAGAAACATTACCTACAAAATGTCCAATATTTTTTCAGATGTACACATTAATTAAACCAAATCTTTCTTTCAAAACCATATGTGCAGATATAAACATTAAATACAACATGTCCAATATTTTAACAGATATACACATTAATTACAGCAAATGCCTCTTTCAAAACCATATTTGCAAATATAAACATTAAGTACAACCAACTCAATAAGGGTACAAAAATAAGTTATTCCCATGAAGAAGGATCATGTATGATAATACAATGGAGTTTGATCAAAATAGGGAGACAATCGCTAGATTCTTGTCTAAATTTCAAAGAGCAGGCAATGACAAATGTTTTTGTCCTTGCAAGCGTTGTAATGGCTTAAAGACAAGAAGAATCAAAATCAAAATAGCTACGAGACATTGTTGAGAGAATGGTCACACTAAAGGGGATTTGATTATCATCCATTAGTAAGTTGTTTGTTATATTATTTTCATAATTAATATAGATATGAACCACAGAACAAGGATTTAATTATCATCATTTTATATAGGTCGATCTCCCTAGGTTAGTACATAATATGGACCAACACATCTCAGAGGAACATGGAGGTGTGAGTATTGAAGGATAAGATCATGATCCCATGGAAGATGACAATCATGCACCAAAAAACACATTTCAAGATGATGGCACGAATACATTGATCCATGACACATTTGGTACTAGTGTTGTTGTTGTTGTTGTTGTTGTTGTTGATGTTGTTGATGTTGTTGCTGTTGTTGCTAATGATGATGAGAATGAGGATGAGGATGACATTGAGGCCATCCATGATATACCTCTACTTGATAATGAAAACACAACCCTTTACAAAGGATCGCAATAAATTCTTCTCTCTTTTTTATTGTTGTTGGTTAATTTGAAGGTTATGAATGGTTTATCCAACATAACAATGTCATGTATGCTAAGGTTTCTGATATATGTCATTATAGTTTATAAAAGGATAAATATGTACCATTTAGATTGTTTATACTAATGACTAATTTTTTTTTTTGTAGATTGATAGGTTCCTATTTGTCACCACCATCAAATGTTCTCCCTCACTCATACCAAGAATTATGTGCCACTATGAAACATATTGGAATGGAGTATCAATCAATAGATGCTTGTCCTCAAGATCATCTAATTTATCATAAAGAACATGAACATACAAAAGAAAGCCCTAAATACCATACGAGTAGATATTGAGATGATCAAGTGACAAAAAAGGGTGCCTCACAAGGTTCTTTGTTACATCCTTTTTATTCTGTCTTAAATGATTATTCAGGTGCAATAGCTTGGCACAATTTATGGATTACCATGCAAGTAATAGAAGTTGAGATGGTATTATTTGAATGCCTATGGATGGTTCAACATTTAAGGACATAGAGGAAAAGTGGCCACACTTTAAAGAAGAACCTCAAAATCTTAGGCTTTCTCTAGCAACTGATGATGTCAATCCATATGTAGAGATGAGATCCATTTACTCAGTCTGGCCTGTTTTTGTTATCGACAATAACCTTCTTCCATGGATGTCAATAAAGAGGGAGCACATTATGTTGGAAATTATTATTCTTGGTATTTAATTATTTTACTATTACCTACATGTAATTATATGTCTTGGAGTGAAATGACCACAATAATTATCTTATGTTGTTCATTCAACTAGGTAAGTACCAAGTGAAAGATATGAATGTCTATATTGTGCCTTTTATCGATGAGTTATTGGTATTATGGAATGGTTTCACTATGTATGATATCTCTAGATCAATTGAGAAAAAACAATTTCAATTCCATGCAATGCTTGTGTGGATAATTCATGATGCCCCAAGGTTGACACATTTTTCTAGTATGTTATGCTGAAATCTAGTTGTATGCGATAATAATAATTCCAAAAATGAACATATTTAATCCAATTGTGTCATTTTCTTGTAGGTCTTCAAACAAAGGGAAAATTTGCATGTCTAATGTGTGATCCAAAGATTAAATTATGTCATTCCAAAAGTTTAAGAAAGTGGGTGTTTGATGAGAATAGGCACTTCCTCCACACAAAACATAAGTATCAAAGTGCCAAAAAACATATTTTCAATGGAAAGAAGAGACTACATCAAAGCCACAAAGAATGACACCTCACTAATGGTAGTTGGAATATAATAGAATTCGAGGTCTGCAAGGCATCAATGCTAACCACCTTCCTAAGGGACTAAAATTTTATCCTAAAGAATTTACTAGGCTCCCCTACTATGAGCAGCTACAAATGATGCATTTCTTTGATGCCATTCATATTGGAAAGAATATAACAGAGACATTGTGGAAAATATTGGGTGGAAGACGTGAAAAAGAAAAAACTTGCCAAAATTTGTAGTGACATTCATGATTCCAATCATGCAATGAAAAATATCATTGAATCAAATAGAAATGGAGACAAGATTAATGCAAGTGCCCTTCCTTGGTTGTTAATGGTGCAGCAAAGTAATGCCATAAAAGAAGTCATACAAAAAATGAGATTTCCTATAGAATTTTTTGGGAATATAAGCAATATCATATCAAATAAAAATGAATTTAGCCCAAGGTTGAAAACACATGATTGGCATACCTTCATCAAGGCAAGTCAAGGTCTTTTATATTTACAATATATTTGTGAAACTACATTCAATTTTTATTGTATTACATTAGAAAAGAATGAAATAATCAGTTGACAATTGTTAAATATGTGCTACCCCTATCACTCCCAAAAAACTTTGACAATAATATCAAAAAAGTGATATATAATCTTGGAAAATACATGAGGTAAGCGGTGATATTTGTTCAATTTATCAAACAAGTAACATATTGTAAAGTCTCATATTTATATGTTTTTATGTCTTGAATCCCTTGTAGGTGGTTGTCATCTAAATGAATCCATAAAGAATATATAAAATATTGGAAGAAAATAATTTGTCTACTAATGTGTGAAATGCAAAAGTGTTTACCTTCAACTTTTTTCAATGCACAAGAACACTACCTCACACACCAAGCTGAGGAGATTGAATTGTGTGGACCTATACAACCTAGGTCAATGGGGATGGTTGAGAGACACTTGAAATTTTGGAAGGGCTTGGTTTGATAAAGAGCATGTCCCAAGGGTTCTATGATTGAGAGATATATGGCATACTAGATGATGGTGTACATTACTCAATATCTTCCTAATCTTGTAGCAAAGACCCATATGCATTTGGGATCTTGACTCCATTAAAAATTTGAATGGGAGTACTTGGTGGGGAAAGGTAGATTTAGGAAAGTGAAAGGTAATAAATTATTAGATATTATTTTAGTTAATTAATTGTTAATCTTCAAAATAAATCTGTTCTAAGTCATCTATTTACTTTTGTATAGCTACTAAAGAGTGGGGTGCAATACATTTGTTTATTGTAAACAATCAAGATTGGATGACAATATGGATTAAATGATGTCAATATTTCTGTCATGGATTAAAATTGGAATTGGTGTCTTCATTGGTTAAACAAGCTCATTTTAATGGAGATCCCAATGTTACACAAAAGGAAATAGATTTATCATATGGTTTAAGAGATCTCCAAGATCTTATAAGTTTGTTAATCAACCGTATGCTTTTGAACTCATGATGGTATAATTTATGCATGTTTGACGTTATAGTAGGTGAAACATCACAAGACTATGTTCTAAAATGGTCATAAATTTTGCATCAAAGATTTAGATGACACAATGAGAACTTGTGATTCTGGGATAAGTGCAGTCTTCTAGGTGACCAATATTTCATCTAGAAATGACTTACATCCTCGACAATATCAAAATCAATACTATGGCATTTTGGTTGGTATACTTGACTATGACTCTAATTCTTTTAAATTAGTTCTCTTTTTCATCAAATGGTATAGACTATGACTCAATCAAAATGATCCTGATAGAATTGTTATTGAGCATGAGAATAGATTTCCAATTATTAGTACAAGGTTGTTTGAGCTAGTTGGAGATGAGCCCTATGTTGTTCCAAGCCAATGTGAGAAGGTATTTTACTTAGAGGTTCCACATAAACTAGGTTGGTCATTTATTATTAGACATGATCCAAGGGGAAGGTCAATAAAGTATAATGCAATGGAAGAAGAAGGTACTGAGGAAGAGGAAGAAGTGGATCATGATCAAGAGCTAGTTGATGATGCTACTAACAAAAATGATGTTGCTACTAATCACGATGATGGTGGTGGTGGTGGTGGTGGTGGTGATGATGATGGTGATTGTGGTGATGATGATGACTATGATGATAATGACGATGATGACAACCAAGATAGTGGTTGTGACAATGTCAACGATGATGATGGTCCTATTGATGAGATCGATGAAGAATAATATCAATGTATATACAAGTAAACATTTTCTATTCGATTTTTATTTATGAATTTTAATACAAGTAAACATTTTAAATTGAATTTGGTGTAGTAATACAAATTTAACTATAATATATGTTGGGATTAAGAAAACATCTTCTATTGTAGGTGTAGGGGATGTAGATGATAAGCATGTTGAGGTCCAAGTGGGTGAACAAGATGATGTGGTTGGACAAGGTAAAGAGCGCTACAATGTTCTTTAAAATCTTTGAAGTCTTAATTTTTTTAAATTTTACCCTTTTATTTATTATTGTAAAGGACCAACCTTTACAAAGGATAGTGAGTACACATCCATGGGTGAGAAGAAATATCGATGATAACATGGATATGCCTTTGCAACAATATAGGGAAGGAAAAAAAAGGAAAAAAAAGAAAAAAGAAATGATTCATGTGCACTTATGTAACTTATTTGATAATGACTGATGTTTATGTATAGATGTTTATTTATGTTCTATTGAATGTTCATGTGAATATTCTAATGAATATTATGTTTCAATGTTAATGTGAATGTTCTAATGAAACTAATGTGTTAATGAATGTTATCATGTGATAATTCATGAATTTTTTTTAGATTAAGGTAAAAATAGGTTTTGAAGGGGCCCCAAAACCCTTAACAGAAAAGAAAAAGAAAAACTATGAAGGTCTACCAGGTTTTACAAGGACCTAAAACTTGTCGTTTAATAGTAGCAAAATTAAGTTTTACAGGGACCTGAAACCACATAAAAGGACCATAAAATGAACCCAGGTTTTACAAGGACCTAGAACCTAGTTTTTACAATAGACAAAAACCAAATAAAATAACCAAGATCAGTGACCAATTACCAGGACGACTACAAAAATAGAGACCAGATACTAGTGACACTACTAGCTACTATTGCACCTCTTTAATCATTTTCACCACCTCTTTGCTTACCTCTATAGTGCCTTGGATGGTATCAACAGAAAATCCTCCTGTAACCTCAGTTGCCCTCTTTTTGGAGCTCTATTTGGTTCTTTTACTTAGTCCACCTAGAAACATGATTTCTTCATTAGTTCACTTCCCTAAACTTGTAGCAGCTGCACAAATGTTGGAAGTAACCCGCTCCATCTTATTGCCACTTTCTTTGATCAATAAAAAAAGTTTATGTTTTATGTTCATATTCCTTTAGTTTCTCTGGTATATTACCCACGTGAACTTCCATCTGATTGATCTTTGCACGGTCAATTTCCTAGTCCTATTGCACCTTTTCCACTTTTCTTTTCAAACTCATTAATTCAGTATACATCCATGAGTTAGCTTGCAAAGAGGTATCATCTTTAAGCTTTGCAGTATAAAAGAAAGAAAGCATAGTATCCCTATTAGTAGACTCGTTCTTCTCCTTCTCCATTTCTTCCCTACCAGAAGACTCATCCTTCTCTATCCTTACATCTTCCCTCACATTCACATTAGAAGGGTCCTCCTTTTCCTTTACCATTTCTTCTTTTTCATCCCTCACTCCCTTGGAATGCTCACTCTAATTTTCCTCTTCACCAACATTACCCAACCCTATATTTTTCTCATTACTTTCTTCCTCCTCGTCCTTACCAATCTCACCCTTCCTACCCAGGTAGCCTTCCAAATTGGAGCTAAAATCTCCCACATCTGTATTCTCCTCCTCCTCCAAATTTTTCTCATCATTATTTTTTGAGTTATCAAACTTAGTAATCTCTTCCACATTTTTTTGGGGGGTTTCTTGGGTTTCTTGCTTCAAACACCTCCTTTTTCCCTTAACCCCTTCATCACCCTTACACTTCCTAGAGTAAGTTTTGCTAAAAAAACCCTTCTTTTTCTTAGAAAGAGAAGACACTATGGTCTTGTTTTTATAGTAATCCTCAATAAATAAAATTAACCCTTCATGTAAAATCGGACAAGACTCTTTTTTCCTATGAGCTCGTAAACTTTGGAGTAAAGAAAATCTTAGATAAAAAGGAAATGAGAGCCTATCCTTGTTCCTAAAGTGATTGAGGAATATAGAATGAAATTTATGAACACGCTTAGCTCTACCATCTAAAATAAAATACTCACAGATGCAAGAAAGCATGTCCTGCCATATAACCTTAATCTGACCCAGTTCATAAAAATTGTCATTCTTCTCCAGATTCTTTTCCTTGTCATCCATTTTGGGAAATTTCTTAAACACAACATTTGAAATACGTGTTTCTTTGTTGAACTTTATGCCTTCCTTAGGCAAACCCGTCACCTCAACTGTGAACTCTTTAGTCAAATGCACTATCACTCCATGTAAGGAAACCTTATCTTCAATCCAATTTTTGAAGAATGCCTCTGTCACATGAGGTTTACATCCATGAAGATGCTCCAAAAAATTGGTGACATTACCCTTTTGTAGAATTTTTGAAACAAAAGCTTTGGCCTTCCATGCCTTACAATTTTTTGGCTCCTATTTTCTTGGTTCTTCACCCATTTCCAAAGACTTCGAATTACTACAAAAACCCAAAGTCAAGTGGACATGAAGAACTGATGATTTAATCAAAGACAATACATTCATTAAAACAACTAAGGCATGCATTAAAATAGATACATGTGAAGCCATGATAAAAATCACATTAATGTACTTCCTCAGGGAGAGAACACTGACATCCATAATCCCACTCCCATATATCATTAAATTGCTAATCTTAGCAAATCCTTCCCTCCATCACATGAGTTGTCTCATAATTAATAAGGGCTTTAAAAATCCACATTCCTACTTAAGCCACCATGCCATGTCATCTTATACCCTTTTTGGACAGTCTGGTTAGCAATCCAATCAACCACTGTATTACCTTCATGGAATGAATGAGATATAATCACTTTTTCAAATTTATTCATTAAAGATTTAATTTCCACAACACTAGCTTCAATCGACCAAGTAATTGAATTTTTATCATTAAGCATATTGACAATGTTTAAGGAATCTCCTTCCATCTAGAAGTTTCGAAAACCAATTTCAATAGCTTGCCTCATTGTATATAGAGTTGCAGTAGCCTCAGCTTTATGACTATTAGAAATACCAATAGGTATAGAAATAGCATCTATTATATTACTTGTATGATCTCTCAAAACTCCTCCACAACCTACTTTTCCTGGATTTCCCTTAGCAGCACCATCAAAGTTCCCTTTAAGCCATCCAATAGGGGGAGCCTTCCATCTAGTCTTCAATCTTGGGTCTTCTTTTTTTTATATTAGAACCTTTGGATAACATTGGAATGCCAATTTGAAAGTTTTGATCACATCTTCTCTAAGACTTAAAATTTTCCTTTATTGCTCTGACAATATTTTGGCCAAGCACCCACCTTGGCATTTCTTTATTTCTAAAGATTTTGTTATTTCTTTCCTTCCAAATACCCCACTAGAGATGGGAAAGAGTAATCTTCCATAGAAAATCAACATCACTTTCCTTAGATGGATAGCTCCAACTTTTAAAACAAAGTTTAACATTATTTTGATGAACCCAAGTTATGTTCCAGTAATTAAGAATAGATCTCCATATTTGTTGACTGTAAGAATAGTTTAAAAACAAATGATCTCTGTCTTTAAAACCTCCTTTACATAGACTACACCTATTAACCACATTAAAACCTTCTTTTTGCAGATTATCCTAAGTGAGAATTTTGTTTTGAAGCAAGATCCAATAATAGATATTTATTTTTGGTATGAGACCCTTTATCCAAGCTTGTGTCCATAAAGGTCGATTACCTTTCTCCTTAAATTTAAAAATAGAAGAAACTTTAAACTAGCCACTAGGATTAGCAATCCATATCATCTTATCCTCCCGATGGGGATACAAAGAAAAGGCATTCAACATAATCTGTATGTTATGAAAACCTTGGTCAACATCAACTAGGTTAACCCAAGTGTTGTTATGTCAATAATGTCCCACAAAAGTCCCATACAATTGTTTGCATTTGTCAACTTGGGTTCTATCCTCAAAGTCCTCAATCAGGGGATGATCCATTAACCAAGAATCTTCCCAAAATCTCACCTTCCACCCATTTCAAATTTTCCATGAACAACCTTTGGCTAGGGTACTCTTAGTTCCTTGAATAGCTCCCCAAATAGCAAAAGGGGAGAGAACATCAGGAGATGATAGGAAACTAGATAAAGAATTAGTATTAAAAAGATAATTATGTTTCCATATAGTACTCCATTCCTTATCATCATGATAAAGTCTCCATCCTTGTTTAGCCAAAAGAGCTCTATTCATGCTTTGTATAGACCTAATTCCCAATCCACCTTCCCTGATGGGCTTACAAATTTGATCTCAGGCAATCAGAGCCATTCTCTTCCTTTCCTCAATTCTAATTCAAAGAAAATTTCTTCGAATTTTATCAATAGTATCTAAAAATTTCACTGGTATTCTAAAAAGACTTAAAGCATAAGTAGGGATAATTTGGAGACAGGCTTTAAGGAGGGTAATTTTATCAACTTGACTCAAAAGGTTGCCCTTCTAGCCGACCAATTTCTGGTTAAATTTCTTTATGAGATCTTCCCAAAAAGAATCAGGAAGTTTTGGTCCCAAAGAAAGACCCAAATAAGTACAAGGAAAATATTCTATTGAGCACCCTAGAATTTTGGCAATTTTGTTCTATCTTGGAACAGGGGTATTAATAAAAAACAAAGAGCTCTTGTTCTAATTTACCAACTGGCCTAAAGAAAAAGAGTACAAATTAAGGGCTTGCTTAAGATTTCTAGCTTCCTTGACTTCAGCTTTGCCCATGAAAATAGTATCATCAACAAATTGACCATGAGAACAAGTAAGAGATTGAAAAGAAGGTTGCAAACCTTTAATATCCCTTTGTAAAACCAATTTCCCAATATATCTCCCCAAGCAATCAGCCATAACAATAAAAAGAATAGGGGAAAGGGTCTCCCTATCTAAAATCCTCTAGAAGGACTAAAAAATTTAGTAGAAAAACCATACACCAAGATAGCTATAGAAGTAGTAGAGATCAACTGATAAATAACTCTTACAATCTTATGATCAAACCCAAAGGCCTATAAAATATTAACAAGAAAAGACCATTCAACTCTGTCATAGGCTTTTGTAATATCAACTTTCATGATAAAACCTTGATTATTAGAACATGATAAAGAATGAATATTCTCATGAGCAACAATGATAGAATTAAGAATTTGTCTACTTGGGATAAAACCATTTTGTTGAAAAAAATAAGAGAAGGAAGCACCAGCAACAACCTAGATGTGAGAACTTTTGAAATAATCTTGTAAAAGGAATTACAAAGACTAATAGGCCTAAACTGGTTTGGAGAATCAGCCCCAATCTTTTTAGGAATAAAACATAGGAAGGTAGAATTAATTTCCTTAAGCATTCTTTTTGCCCCAAAAAATTCCTTAACAACATCAAAAACATCTCTTCCAACCAGCTTCCATGCCTTTTGGAAAAAGAACACGGGAAAACCATCTGGTCTTGGTGACTTGTCCCCTCCTAAGGCATATAGCTTTTAAGATTTCTTCTTCCTTAGGAATGGAACCTAACAATTTATTCTATTCCTCAATAATTAAAAGAGGAATCACCTTTAAAATTTCATCCTAGTGAGCAAGATCAATGTTAGGATCAACTATCATTAAAGAAGAAAAGAAGGAGACCATCTCTTTTGAAATATCCTTTTCCTCAGTAATCTCCAAATCACCCTTTTTAAGATATGAGATATGATTTTTGGCTCTATGGTTCAGAGTAGAAAGATGGAAAGTCCTAGTATTCTTATCTCCTTCATCTAGCTAGATCGATCTAGATCTTTGCCTCCAATAGATTTCCTCTTTAGTAACAATGTCATGATATTCTACCAATTTTTCATTCTCTTCTCTTACAAGGTTAGAAGTATTTCCTTCCTTCTGTATCTTGTCCTAGATATTTTGGAGATCTTCCTTAATACTTGCTTTACTCTCAAAAATATTACCAAAACATCTTTTATTCCATATTTTAACATCCTTTTTAACATTTCTCAATTGAGGCCACTCTAAAAAGAGCAGTTCCTTCAACATCTATATTCCACCATTCAGCCAATTTACTTTCAAACTATGGATGCTACATCCACATATTCTCAAACCTAAAAGGAAAGTTTTTCTTGGGATTTATCTTATCAATAGAAAAAATCAAAGGGAAATGATCTGACCCAATTTTCTAAAGAGCCTCCAATTTGCATACAAACTCTTTAGTCCAATCAGGAGAAATAAGGGCTCTATCCAATCGAGCCTGAATGCAATCATTACCTAGCCTCTTATTACTCCAAGTAAACTCAATTCCATGAAGATCTGTATCCATTAAACCCTACTTGTTAATGAAGTCCATAAGATATAGTCTTCCTTCCAATTGACTCACATTACCTCCCTTTTTTTCATGGTCATAAAGAGAAACATTAAAGTCCCCCATGAAAATCCATCAACCAAACTAATCTTTACTCTTTATATGAGAAAGAGTGTCCCATACCTTTTTCCTAAGATTCTTAATATTTGGAGCATACATATTAACAATATATGAATCATTATTCTGATCAATGCTAGTAATTTTAACCACCATGAAATGTTTATTAGCATTCAACATAGTTCCTGAGTAATAAGATTTCTTCCATAACATCAAAGTTCCCCCTGAAGCTCCTTCTGAACTACTTTCTTTTAAACAATAATCTTTAAAAGATTTAATTAGTTCAGCTCTCTCATTTTCCATCTTTGTTTCTTGCAGTAATAGAAAATTCAATTTATACTCTCTAACAAAATTCCTAACAACATCAAGTTTATGACTACTATTCAAACCCCTAATATTCCAAGTAATAATTTTCATATCTATTTTTTAGGGGTAAAATCTAGAATAGTTTCCTATCTTCCATTAGCAATATTTTGCATACTTTCCATTTCTCTAGTTCTCCTAGAAGATTTCCTTCCAAGTTTCTTCGACATACCAACATTTGGTTTCACCTTGGCTTGCTACTCCAATTTACTACTACTAGTCTCCACTCCTTTAGGAACTGTATTACTCATCTTTTCTATCTTTTTCCTTTGACTCAATTTATGTTTAAGATCCTTACCTCCCTCCTTTATCTCCTCAAGATCAAATTCATTCCTAAAGGGGACAATTTATTTCCACACAGGCATCTCGAGAGACCTTGGAGTAACATTCTAATTTTCAATCAACTGGAGATTCTGATAATCTTTCAGCACCATCAATTTACTAGAGTTGAACAAAATTTCCCCCTCCTCTAATTCATCCATCTCAACTAGATCTTCCCAGTTTGCATAAGTCTTCTGATAAATTACTAGTTGTTTCGTCATATCCACCATATTTTCTATATTTTTCTCAGGTGACACAGATACAAGCATCATCCCAACCCCTTGATTTTTAATACTCAAGTTTTCTTTCAAGTTCAAGTTTGACATTTTATCAGTATCCTAAAATTCCAAGTTCAATTTATCCTTCATATCTTTCATATGAGTATCTTTAGGTTTCCAAACTTTCTTCTAGAATTTTACTTCTTTCTTTTTATCTTATTTTTTAGTCGTAGGATTGTTCTTGCCTTTATTAGGACATTTTTTCACCAATGGACCTATTTTTTATAGGAAAAGTAGGTATTTGGAATATCTTCATATATAATTTCATGTATTATTTTCCCTAATTTTGAAATTAGTTCCACTTTTTCTGGGAGGTGATTCGCATTTGCCACTTTCACATATAATCTGGCACTTTGAAGTTTAGATTTCAAGGCCATTGCATGATCCATAGCAACTAGTTCCCCAAAGGAGCTTGAAATTCCTTTAAAGATATCTTCATGCCAAAATTATAACGGAAGGCCAAGGAGTCTAACCCAGATTAGTGTAGTTCAGAAGAAAGCATTAGTTAAATCCATATTTGGCTCCCATTTTTTAATAGTGAGAGTACTTTTTCCAAATGACCATGGACCTCCATAGAGAACCATATTTATATCTTCTTTACAATTAAAAACAAATGAGAAGAATCCATTCAACATAGGGGCTATATCGACTTCACCACGGATAACCCATTTCTGTTTAATCATTTTTTTCAAAGTTTCTATATCAGGTCTAGCCCCCATAAATTTTCCCACAATAGTAAACACCATATAAGATATAGAGAAATCAGTGATTGGGTCTAGAATAAAAATTTGGAACTCACCTTTCTCCCAGCAAGATTTTGAACTAACCGGTGGGAAGGATGATTTACCACCAAGTTTCCTACCAAACAGGGAAGAGCATGTCCTTTGATCACTAAACCCTTTCCTTGACCCTTCTAATTTCCTCTCAATATTGACCTCCACACTCTCCAAAGGATTCTTTTCATTCTTGAATACCTAACCAGGCATGTGATTTGCAATGGAAGAATCCAAAGAAAGGTCTTGGACCCCACAACTAGTGGTACTAGCATCTGTAGTTTTTTCACTATTAGCCAAATTATCCTCAATTCTTCCTTCTATCACATTAGCTTTTGTCAAATTTTCCTCTATTCGTCCTTCTATGCCCCCAAGATCAGTACCTTGTGCCAAATTCTCCCCTACCAATTTATCACCTAGTAGGAAACCAACCAATTCAAAAACACTTAGAGCACCAGCCATTCTACAAATCAACCTTATTTTTTGATAATTCATGAATGTTACATTTTCTTAATCACGTGCATAAATTTTACATGTTAAAATGGAATGTAGATGTTAGGGGGTGGGGCCAAATGAGCTTCCACCTTCATGTGGTTGGCCCTTGTTGGTGTAAATATGTACTTTATTATTTACACTTACTTAAGTTTACTTAGGTTAATGCATTAGTTTATTATTTTGCATTATTTTATTATTTTTATTTGTGATACACTTAGGAGTTTGTGCACCTTTTTGAGTTGTCATGTTGACAACACAGGAGTACGCAACTCTATTTTAGCACATGGTATCTACAGCACTGTTTTGCATGTCACACCCTTGTAGGCTTATCCTCTCATCACCACACTTACTTCCATTCTTAATGGAGGATAACCCATATCTGGTGGACATGTGCTTGGTTGTAAGACACATCATAGTGCTGATTATGAGACATTCTAGATGTATCTCATAGGCCTTTATATTCAGGCACTCCTAGTGTACTCTCAACCAGTTATTGAATGAACATTGTCATTTTGATCATACTCTCTCTCGGTCTACTGTGTGCTTGTGTTTGAGTTCTTAGTTCCTGGGCAAATTTTTCCCTTAGGCAAATTCTTACATCGTATCAAAGCAACTTGGAGACTTTCTCATCACATAGCCATTTGAGACCACGCTTGCTTCATCACTGCAGCCCGACTCTAGAGTATCGTAGAAATTAGAAGTGTCTAGAGCCAGATCTGACCTCGCCATTGCATCCAGAACACTGATTCAATGAAAATTGGCTACAAAGCTGCCTACCCTAGGCCAAAGTCGATTGTAAGGAAAAAAAATTTGCAAACCAGCACCCGAAGGACCGATTTGCAAAATTGGTATGATCATTTCAGATTTGTACATTTAATTTTTAGATCTACATTTTTTTCATTTGCATCTCTGCTATTTTTTTTGGATCTGCATTAATTTCTAGAAATGTTTTGGCTATGGGGCCATGGAGAGATTTTTGGCAGGTGAAGATTAATGCATTATTTAAATATTTTGCATTATTTTATTATTTTCATTTGTGAGACACTTAGGAGTAGTAGTCGGGACCCGTTTTGCATCTTCATCCTAGTTCGTAAGCTTAAGGGCATTCCCCTAAGTTGCACTTAAGGGGGGGTGTTGGTGTAAATATGTACTTTATTATTTACACTTACTTAAGTTTACTTAGGTTAATGCATTAGTTTATTATTTTGCATTATTTTATTATTTTTATTTGTGAAACACTTAGGAGTTTGCGCACCCTTTTGAGTTGTCATGTTGAAAACACAAGAGTACGCAACTCTATTTTAGCACATGGTGTCTACAACATTGTTTTACGTGTCACACCCTTGTAGACTTATCCTCTCATCACCGCACTTACTTTCGTGCTTAATGGAGGATAACCCATATCTGGTGGACATGTGCTTGGTTGTAAGAGACATCATAGTGTTGATTACGAGACATTCTAGATGTATCTCAGAGGCCTTTATATTCAAGCACTCCTAGTGTACTCTCAACTAGTTATTGAATGAACATTGTCATTCTGATCATACTCTCTCTCGGTCTACTGTGTGCTTGTGTTTGAGTTCTTAGTTCCTGGGTGAATTTTTCCCTTAGGAAAATTCTTACATGGTATCAGAGCAACTTGGAGACTTTCTGATCACATAGCCATTCAAGACCACGCTTGCTTCATCACTGTAGCCCGACTTTGGAGTATCGTAGAAATTGGGAGTGTCTAGAGCCAGATTTGACCTCGCCATTGCATCCAGAATGTTGATTCAGTGAAAATTGGCTACAAAGTTGCCTACCCTAGGCCAAAGTCAATTGTGAGGCAAATTTTTTTGCAAATCGGCACCCGAAGGACCGATTTGCAAAATTGGTAGGATCATTTCAGATCTGTACATTTAATTTTCAAATCTACATTTTTTTCATCTGCATCTCTACTATTTTTTTTGGATTTGCATTATTTTCTAGAAATTTTTTGGCCATGGGGCCATAGGAGAGATTTTTTGCAAGTGAAGATTAATGCATTATTTAAATATTTTGCATTATTTTATTATTTTTATTTGTGAGACACTTAGGAGTAGTAGCCAGGACCCATTTTGCATCTTCATCCTAGTTCATAAGCTTAAGGGCATTCCCCTAAGTTGCACTTAAGGGGGGGTGTTGGTGTAAATATGTACTTTATTATTTACACTTACTTAAGTTTACTTAGGTTAATGCATTAGTTTAATATTTTGCATTATTTTATTATTTTTATTTGTGAGACACTTAGGAGTTTGCGCACCTTTTTGAGTTGTCATGTTGACAACACAAGAGTACGTAAATCTATTTTAGCACATGGTGTCTACAATACTGTTTTGCATGTCACACCCTTGTAGGCTTATCCTCTCATCACTGCACTTACTTCTGTGCTTAGTGGAAGATAACCCATATCTGGTGGACATGTGCTTGGTTGTAAGACACATCATAGTGTTGATTACGAGACATTCTAGATGTATCTCAGAGGCCTTTATATTCAGGCACTCCTAGTGTACTCTCAACCAGTTATTGAATGAACATTGTCATTCTAATCATACTCTCTGTCGGTCTACTGTGTGCTTGTGTTTGAGTTCTTAGTTCCTGGGTGAATTTTTCCCTTAGGCAAATTCTTACATGGTATCAAAGCAACTTGGAGACTTTCTCATCACATAGCCATTCGAGACCACGCTTGCTTCATCACTGCAGCCCGACTCTGGAGTATCGCAAAAATTGGGAGTGTCTAGAGCCAGATCTGACCTCGCCATTACATTCAGAATGTTGATTTAGTGAAAATCGACTAGAAAGCTGCTTACCCTAGGCCAAAGTCGATTGTGAGGCAATTTTTTTGCAAACCGGCACCTGAAGGACCGATTTGCAAAATTGGTATGATCATTTTAGATCTGTACATTTAATTTTCAGATCTACATTTTTTTCATCTGCATCTCTGCTATTTTTTTCGAATCTGCATTATTTTCTGGAAATTTTTTGGCCATGGGGCCATAGGAGAGATTTTTTGTAGTTGAAGATTAATGCATTATTTAAATATTTTGCATTATTAAATTATTTTTATTTGTGAGACACTTAGGAGTAGTAGCTGAGACCCATTCTGCATCTTCATCCTAGTTCATAAGCTTAAGGGCATTCCCCTAAGTTTCACTTAAGGGGGGTGTTGGTGTAAATATGTACTTTATTATTTACACTTACTTAAGCTTACTTAGGTTAATGCATTAGTTTATTATTTTGCATTATTTTATTATTTTTATTTGTGAGACACTTAATAGTTTGCGCATCTTTTTGAGTTGTCATGTTGACAACATAGGAGTATGCAACTTTATTTTAGCACATGGTGTCTACAACAGTATTTTGCGTGTCACACCCTTGTAGGCTTATCCTCTCATCACGGCACTTACTTTCGTGCTTAATGGAGGATAACCCATATCTGGTGGACATGTGCTTGGTTGTAAGACACATCATAGTGCTGATTACAAGACATTCTAGATGTATCTTAGAGGCCTTTATATTCAGGCTCTCCTAGTGTACTCTCAACCAGTTATTGAATGAACATTGTCATTCTGATCATACTCTCTCTCGGTCTATTGTGTGCTTATGTTTGAGTTCTTAGTTCCTGGGTGAATTTTTCCCTTAGGCAAATTCTTACAGCCCTAATTAGTAGACAATATTAAACTATTCTCAAAACCAAGTGAAGCTCAACATTAACCTATGATTGCATGACAACTATCTGTGTGAATCTCTTAGTTTCAGGCAATGTAGAAGGACACCATATTCAAACTCATTTATTTATGAAATTTAGTTGTAGTGTATGAAGTATTTGAAAGAATGGATTTCTATGGGATTGCCTCAAATTATTCCTCTCTAAGGTATTATATTGTTTCTATTTATCTACAATCATGTTTGATTGCATTTGATAACTTTTGTTGTAAACTGGGAGACATGAAGAATAACTTGAATAGTGAAAATAAATGATATTAGATCATTCTAAAGTATACATTTATTCATGAACTATTCTCATTATTTCTTTTGAGTATGGTGATATTTTGAATAATATTAGTGTTGGTCTCAGATAGGTTTTGACAATTGAGTGTCAACACACTTAACCAATTTCTAAGTTGATGTTGAGTATAATACAGATGTCGAGCTATAGTATGTGCTAAACGAAAGATTCAATAGGTGCCAAGTGATAAGTGATGTCAAGTCACTATAGGTGTTGAGCATAGTATAGATGCCAAGTGAAATAGCATTACTATAGGAGCCAAGTGAGACAGAATTCCTATATGTGTCAAGCATCAACAATTAGTAAGTGCCAAGAAACAAAAAATTAGCATATGAGTTTGTACCTTCACAAACTCATATGTAAACCATTTTTGATCTAACTCAGGATAAATCTCGAAGGATCTTGAAGATAAGATCAAATATTTTGCATTCCTTATGTAATCAGCATGCATCCAATAAGAAAAATGGATAAATCATGCAACCAATAGGAAAAGTGAAAGAATTGAGTGGGAAAAGAAGAATGAATATTGATCATAGATTCATACCTAACCCTAAGTCTTCAAAGCCTTTAAAAGGAGGATGAAACCCCATTATTCATGCATATGTGTGAGAGTTTATGGGAAAATGGTAGCAAAGTGTAGAGGGGTGTAAAGACTTAGAAAAAGCCAAACAACATTGCAGAATTTAGTTGATCAAGAATAGAGTATCAGAATTTCAAGGAGAGACATATTAGATTAAGGAAGGATCAGAACAGATAGATTAGAACAAGGATCTAGAATCAAAAATTAAATATTGCAAGTCATACTTTCTAATACTCTCTAGCCATTGTATTAGGAATGAAAATCTTATGATGATAGGTTGGTTTGATAGCCATGTTGTAAGCCTTTAAACAAGGTACTAAATCCTTTAATAGGGTAACATTCCAAGTGAGTGTTTGTAAAACCTCTAACCAATTCGCTTTTAACAAAGTGTAAAGTCTTTAATAGGATGGGCCTTTCATAGGGCAGACCATTGGAAGTGGTCAAACTTTGTAACCTAAATAGTTACATATTGCTACAGTGATAATTTGTGGGTGTCATCCCCACCCCAGTTTTACCTTCTCATTTTGGAGGGTTTATGGGTTACCAAAATTTTGAGTTACCTATTTTCATGCATGTCTTTATTTTTATGTTAAGTAGATATGTTGGATGCATTTGAATGATCTCAGCTAAAAGTTTTGAAAGGTTAATGTTAGTTACTTTTGATCCCCCCCCCCCTTGGCTCAAAAGTAAATCTTCCCACTTGTAAATTCCAACAATTGGTATCAAAGCCTAGTTCTCACAAGGAGGAGCCTTACAACTTGGAGAAAAGATCTAGAAATGGAAGTCTACAAACTTGGGAAGGTCATAGAGAATCAAGCAATTGATGTACAACTTGCTCTACACACTTTGGAAGAAGCAAGAGAAGAACTGAGAAAATCCTTAAAGAGAAGAAGAGAGATTGTCATAGTTGAGAATGATACACAATACAAGGAGATTGACAACTCAAAATTCTTTGCAAATGGAGGTTCCAAAGGATTTGATGCAACAATAGTAGACCTAATGGAGAAGAATAGAGCTCAAGCAGAAGAAATTAGAACTCTTAAGATTGAACAAGAATCACAAGCCATGATGCTTTGTGAGGTCGCTGAATAGAAGAAAAGAGCCATTGAAGATAAAGTTATGTTAGAAGATGACAAGAGAAATCTTGCCATTAGACTAGAAGAAAAGTCAAGTGAACTTGCAAGAATTTCAAACATGTAGCTAGACACCCTAAGCTAGATGATGAATGCACATCATGAACTAAATGTCAAAGATATTGAAATCTCTACACTAAAGATGCAAAATGAACAATTGTAAAATGACCTGAAAAGAGAGAAGGAGATTGCAGAGAGCTTCAACAAACCAAATGAGGCCATTAAGTACTTTGAGTAGCTACTAAAATCACCAAGAGCTAGCAATGATACTTCAAAATTAAGATACACTAGCACTGAAAAAGGAGAGTCATCCAAGACTACAGAAGAAAGAAGTAACAAAGGTAAGAACACTAAACCTACTTGTCATTTTTGTGGTAAAAAAAGAAATCCCTCTAATGTGTGCAGGAGCAAGAATGCCCATCAACATGAAAAACCTAAGAATGTGGGTCACTGTCATAAGTGCAATAAGCAATGACATCAAGCACATGACTACAGGACTAGGACTATCAAAACACCAAGATTTGAAGGTCACTGCTACAATTGCAAGAAGTATGGACATAGAGTTTTTGAGTGTAGATCAAAGCCCATGTGGACACCTAATCAGCTAGCAAGGGGAAATAATCATGGACATCACTACAATTGGGACTACAAGACCAGGTATAGCTGTCACTACTATCAGGATTATGGACACATCCTTGAAAATTGCATAAGAACACATTTCAGTGGAAATTATAGTAGATGGCTCAGCCAAAATACATGCTTCAGTTATTTGAAGACTGGTCATATCAGCAAGAATTTCCCAACAAGGTCAAAGGCACCCAACTCAGAGTTCAACAAAGGAAAAGTAAAGGTAGATGTTGAACACATCAAAGGAGAAATGAATAAGATATAGAAGAAGAAAGAAGGGAGTAGCACATCAAATGAAGGGATCACTTCACCTAAAAGGTCAAGTGGTCACACTTCATCAAACTAAGCACAAGAAGGCATGTGGAACTGATATACAAAGCTTTATCATACATCAATTCCTAAACAAGCAAGTACTGAAAATGAAAGACCAACATGAATAGAGATGCAAAGTTAAAACTTCAAGTTTTCATTAGTTTTGTTGAGTTAAAAAAGTTGTCTTTAGATACCAAGTAAAATCCCAGTGCATGCCGAGTTGTTTGCCAAAGTCAGTAGAAGCTGAATGATTAGTTGTCGCTAAGTTGGTAGTGGAAGCCGAGTGAAGAGAAATTTCAGTTGAAGCCAAGTCAGTGGATGCTGAGTGTTTGAAAATCAATGGAAGTCAAGTAATGCAGAGATGCTTAAGAAGTTGAGTGGACAACTATAAATGCACTAAGCATTAAATGCTATGAAATTAGAGTATATTATTGCATCTTGAATCATTTTCTTCATCGTGAATAAAGAGCAAAGACGAAGAAGAGTGTAGAATGATTTTAAAGTAGAGAATCCAGCATTTGAGTAGATTTCAATAGTGATTTAGCACAATTTCATTGATTCAAGGTATTTACACTAGTGTTGAGCTATGCAGTTTTAAATTTCTTCATGATTAAAACCCTAGCTAGCACAAATGGCCTCTAGTTCTAGGAAACCACAGGAGAAAGAGCCAGTTGAGGTCCAACTTGTGTCTAACAAAGTAAAACAACCTGATTTCCAGCCAATCCCAGAAGTAGCATATAAAAATGACCCAATCGGAGCCCTATCTGTTATACCTCCTAAGGTAGTTATGGTCCAGGATGTTAGGAGATGTTACAACTACAAAATTGGAGCCATAGGAGATATGGAAATTAGGGAAACATATGAGAGATTGTGTGAAAATGGAGTTTTGAAAGAAGAGTACCAAATTGTTGACACTAGTAGAATTTGGAAAAATAAATGACTACATGACTAAACATTTTAGTCACACGACTAAAAGTGATCAAATTCTACTATTATTTTTGTAATTATAAGTATAAACGATTAAATAAATGACTAATTTGGTCATTAGGTAAAATTGCAATGTCAAATAAATCAAAATGATTAAATAAATGACTAAATAATCAGTCACCTAGACAAAGATGACTAAATGAATGATTATTTCATTTTTACACTAACAAATAAATTTTATATTAAATGATGTATATGTTTATATGCAATCAAATCATTTTCCTCAATTTCTCCTAGTCTCTTTCAATGCTATCTTTAGGAGAATAAAGTAAATAAAGGAACTAAGTAAAATGATCATTGACTACTACTTTTACACACATTATCATATTGATCATTCATTGAATTTTGACTGTTCCTCGTTATTTTATTCTTCATTAGCTACAAGCTCTACCTATACTTGGATATCATCCTTTCTACAAATTACTAAGACTTAATATTGTTATTATTATTATTATATATTGATTATAATGTAATTTAATATTAAAATAGTGTTCTAAGCTATTAAAAAATTAACATATTTATAACTATTTCTTCTTCTTATTATTTTTTCCAACTATTTCTTGTATTTTTTTTAATTTTCAATTACTAATTGCTTTGCAATTTAATTTATTTTAAACTTAACTCTATGCATATTTCCTATAGAATTTATAAAATTATTTAGTTATTTAAAAAAATGTATAATAATATATTAAAATTAAATTAAAGGATTTATTTTTGTTTTTTATTAAATCTTATAAATCATTGTTTTTTTTTTTTTTTTTTATTGGTAAGAGGCCGAAGCCATGATTAATTATTATGTGTTATGATTAAGTTATTATTATTTTTAAAGCGCTCGTGTAGATTTGAACCCAAGACCTCTCAGATAAAAGACTCACAATTTACCATTGTGTTGTAGGCTCTTGCCTAATCTTATAAATCATTGTTAAAAAATATTTAATAATTTTATTTATTTTAGTTCTTTTGAAAACAAAATTAAATTTATTTATTTATTTATTTAAGTTCTTATATTGTAGTACATTTTTTCATAAGTTGATATGTTACATATCAATTTTTAAAATAAATTAAAAGGATAATTTACACTTTAATTGGATAATTATGTTTAACTATTTTTAAAAAAAATTCACCATTCTATATCTCTATTTCTCTTTTTAATCCCTTCTTTGATTCACTCTTCATCTTTGCGTGCTCTCTCTCATCTTTTGACTGATTTTCTTTTCCTCTTTCTCCTTCTTTCATTTCTTTTCTCTCTCCTCTTTCATCTATATATTTTATATATGTTTCCCTTTCCCTTCATTCTTGCTCTCTTTTATTTCTTTGTATCTCTATCTCGCTCTCTTCTTCTCTATTTCTCTATATCTACTTCTCTTTGTTCTTTCTCTCTATCTCTCCTTCCCACTCACTTTGTATGTCCTTATATCTCTCTCTATTATTCAACTTCACCATATAAATATCTCTCTTAATTACTCTCCCTCACCATATAGATCTCTCCATCCCTCTCTTCTTCTCCACCTCTCATTATTTATCTTTTAATTATCTTCATTTGCCTCCCCATTTCCATCTTATTAGATTTTCTCTCTAATATGTCAATTTATCTCTATTTTGTTATCCCTGACTTCTTTCTACCCTATATCTCATTCTCTCTGTACCTCTTTATGTATCATTTCTATGTATCTCTATCTTTATTCTTATATTTCTTCCTTTCCCATTCTAAAAAATTATCTCTTTCATATATATTTATCCATCTCCACTTTCCCTCATTATCTCTCCTCCTATCTTCAATTTCATCTCCTTTAAATTCATCTCTCTAATGAATTTTTATTTATCTTCTTTTATATCTAAACCTCTCCCTCCCTTTCTTTCCCTCTCTTTACCTATTACAAACATGTAAACAACTTCTAAAAAATAGAATCTAATTATAATGTTGGTTGAAAGGTTTTATTTAATTATGTTTAGATCTCATTTTTTATTATTAAAAAAACACCATGTTAATCAGTCAACCTCATGCATTTCAAATTGTATGAGAAAATAGACCAAATTATTCTTTAATGTATGTGGTTGATCTATTTGATGTAACTATGATACACCAAGATACAATTCCTAGTTAATTAGATCAAAAGTTTTATCTCAAATAAACCAACGATCTTTGCAAAACAATGATTAAAACTATATTATATCAGTCATTATATATATTTTTATTTCTATTGCTATCTCTAATTAATGTTTATTTTTGTCCTTGTCCTTCATTTTACTACACCTTCATTTCATTTTTTATTATTTGTATATCACTACTTTACTTTATTTCTAACTATGGACGTAAACTTCATATCTTGGTTTTATATAATATATTACATTATTTAAATTAATTTAATATTAGTTACTACCAAATATAATATCATTATTTTACTTTTACTTATTTTTATTTTAGTCTTTGGCAGGCGATCAATTTATTCTTGGATGCACGTGCCGTGAAAAACAACCTAGATTCTTTGGCAACCATGATTCTGGGCAGATAATGGTAAGAAATTTAGCAAAACTAATTCATGCCCACATTTTTCAATCTGATTTTGAATTCTGAGGAAATAGAATTTTCACCTTAGGAAGTAATTTGGAGGACGCCCGTAGGATATTGAATGAAATGAGAAAAAGAAACGGATGTCATGGAATGTCTTTATCAACGTAAAATGAAAATGATGGGATTCAAACCCGATTGATTTACCTTTGCTACCGTTCTCCCAGTCTATCTAACAGAGGATTTACGACATCTATTTGACAAAATGTGGGAGTTTAGAGGATGGCCTTGTTTACTTGTATGAAAAATGTGGGAGTTTAGAGGATGCATGGGATGTATTTGACGAAATGACGAACCAAGATTTGATTTCATAGTATGACATGGTTTCGGGTTATGCAAAGAATAGTCATATGGATAAGCTATTGAAAATCTTTGAGGAAATGCCTCAATGAAATGAGAAATCTTGGATGCCAATGATATTTGGGTTTGCTAATCTTGGTTGCAACAAGCAGGCTCTGAAGATGTTCTACTTAACGAATCAAATAGGTAAAGAAAGAAGCCATTTTACATTTCTAGTGTCCTTTCTATATGTTCCAATTTGTCATCTCTTGAACAAGGTGAAAAGATTCGTGCAGATTTAATTAGAAAGGGGTCTGGAGTCGATGTCTTTGTGATGGATGCTCTTAATGCAAAATGTGGATGCATAAAGATTGCACACGATGTGTTTGACAGAATGCTTCAATGAGATCTTGTGTCATAGAATGTAATAATTGTTAGGTATTCCATGCACGGCTATGGTGAGGATTGGATTAGAAAATGGAAATGAGATTGTATTGGAAAGATATACAAATAAAAACCCCAAATTCTATAAAATTCAAATAATTGCAGATGAAATTGTTCTTGTTGTAAACATGGAAAGGTATACAAAGTAGTAGATGGTAGCAAAGGGGCACATTAGTTTCACTTTTCCCTTTTATAAAACCCATAAATCTTTTGCTGATGCTAATCGCCACCAATTAGTGAATAATTTGTATACATATAGTGAACCATTTTGTAGCTGATTTGGTTTTGTAAGTAATTAATGTATTGTAATATTAGCTTAGGAAGTATATTTCTATTTGTAGTCATAAATGGTTGGGATAATGGTTGTGCCTTAATTCTTTACCAATAACTATTTTCACACACAGCTTGTTGAATGTTGGGTTAAGGGTGTTGATATGGTAGGTCCTCCCTGTACCAAGCTTATCTGAAGATTAAAGCAGTTGTTTCAATATATTATTCTCTTGTGTTATGTTCATCATATCTGATTATATTTTCACAAATATTGTTCTTTTCTAGCATAGCAGTTTCGTAGTAAATATGCTACTCGTTAAGCCAGATTGGCTAAGTTGCTTTCCTTTCAACTCTTCTTTTTGAAGAAGAAACTTATTTTCTGATCATATTTGTTAGCCCATTAAAACTTCCTATACATGGTCATTTAGTAATCAGTAGATTGAAATTTTTCTAATTTTTCTATATTATTGTTCATTTAGCCACATGATAAGTGGAGCATGCCTTTTTGTTCCTCAAATTTGTAATTTCTAATCTTGCTTGGACCCCAGCCAGGTTTTGTTTCCTAATCTTTCTTTCTTACAATGTTTCTTCAACAATGCATTGTTCAGAATTCATCTCGTAATAATAATCCATGCATATGGTGTGCTTTTCATTAAACTGCCTTGAATCTTACAGGAAAGGAAAGAAAGAGGAGCAGCAACTCCTACAGAAGGATGGACGATTGTTGTTCATCAAAAAGGAAGGAAGAAACCTGCAGATGTTGAAAGTGAAATAGCAGTAGGTTCTATTGCAGAAGTAGTTGCAAAGGAAAAACGTGTGAAAAAGAAGTCCAAGGAATCTGATGAGGCCTTTTATTGATTCCAAATGTGAGAGGCTCACAAAAATGGTATTTTTTCCTATTTTGTGTAAAGGGGTGTTATATACAGATGATAGAATTTGAAGACTAGAAAATTCTCATGTGATTCTTATTATATTTATTTTGTTCAAGGCTGCACTGAATTTTTACAAATTAATTGTGGTAAAAATTATTTGGAAGAACTGATAGTAATTTGGTACCATCACTATAGTCTTAAAATAAATATTTTGAATAAATTCTTGACAATATTAGAATTTATGGTCTGGCATATTTTTTGAAACAATTCATTGTGAGGACTGCAGTTTGAAAAGAGTGGTGATAGTATAATAGTATCAACCATGATTGTGTTACTTCCTTCTTCTATAAATGGTTGAGCATGATAAATGGTCAAATGATATAGTTACGACAGTTTAGGTTTTTCGAATATTATTATTCTTTTATATAAGTTATTGGGCATGACATTAATATAGTTAAGTGATACATATTTACTGGTTGTCTTCTCAAACAGCTGATAATTATCCTCACCATCAAATTCACTATATTTACCAATCTATGCAATCCTATAACAGTTGATAATTATCCCACCATCAAATTCACTATATAGATAACATTTGTCCAGAAAATTTGAGCACACCTGCAACTTCTGATCTCTAAATATTTAAGCACACCATTCAGTTCACAAATGAAAACAGATCACCTTACAAGCTGTGTCAAATCCAAAACTTGTTGGAATTTCCTTGCACTTGAGATCACCATCGATTGTCTTTGGACAACCAAGTACCTGTGTTCTAATGTTTTTTGCTCTGTAAACACCAGATGAACAAAAAGATCATATTTAAATTAAGAATTTACACAGACCAACTTCATAAATGCAAGTATAGAAGACTTTTTCAATTCAAAAAGGTCATCTTTCAGGTATTCTTCCTACTATGAAAATAAGCTATTTCCTGAAGATTTTGACCATATGGATCCTGTTCTTTTAAAACCTGTATATTCTTTCATGAAATAGAAGCATATTGTTTGTGTGCTTTCCTGAAATTCCACATGTTCTCCAGCTAAAAATAATATGTTTCTTTTTACATGTACGTGCACAAAGACAAGTTCTCTTCTAGGGCCCATAAAGTGTACAAGCCCATAGACAAGAAAACAGCTTTGCATTTAACATTAGACAAATTATGAGAACCGATACAAGTCATAAAGTTACAGGTGATGGTTTTGCCTAGTTGATCTTAGTTATTGTTAACAACTACAAGTGAATGTTTACAATCGAGAATGTTTTAATCACCCAAATGTCGCATGTGAGCTTAAAACGAAGATGATTTAGACCTCAATCACTCAATGACTATCGGAAATGAGGTATTAGAGACATTTATCTACTGAGAAAAAGAACAAGTGGTAAGAGCACAGATCAGTTGGGGTGATCAAACATTTTCGGATCAGCGGACAAGCAGAATACTTTCAGTTGGATCAAGAAGATGACTGTGCAAATCAGATATTGGGGAGAGAACAGATGTAGCAGTTAGTGCAATTTGAAAGATTCTTTTCTCTTCACTTTATTTATTTTCTTCTCTGTTTTAGAGGTTTTGAAATTTTGCTTCAGGCAAGTAAATAGAGTATTGTCAAGGTTGAGAGTGACGGCTAGAATGTGTAGTTTTGCGATGGTCTGATTTCTATGAGCAGCTATGAGCTAGTTAGTACAGTGATTATATTACTGTCAGAAATTTGTTTTTATATTTTGTATTTAGAATCATGTAGGTTTCAATACCAATAATGATTAAATTTGTCTTGACAGTTATCTATATACTTGCAATGTTTGTTTCAATACATAATCTAAGGTTTGTGCAGCAGTAGCATCATTGTCATGAAGTTATCTCCATTCTTGTACAATTCAGATGATATGAATACAATCTACTCATGGTGTTTGGATTTGTCATTGCATTATTAACTATTATTATATTCTTTGGTCATTGGTCTCTTGAAAAGTAAGGAGTTAATTACTTTGAGTAGACAACTGTGATTTCAAATGTACCAAGTGGTAATGTCTGACATTAACATGTTTCAAACCCATTGGTTAAATTCTAGTTTGCTAATGAGATCTCTTTTGTGATTTCATGTTTGATTCTGTTGCCTATTACAAGGCTCTGATCAATGAGGATCTTGAAGCATTTTCAGAAAAAAAAAACTCTCAAATCAAAATTCATTTTAATTTCTATTGTAGAAGAAGATTTAGTAAAATTTCGTTCTCAGCAATGTTTGAAGTAGTGATTGTTAAAATTAGAACCAGAAATAAATTGAAGAAACTTGCAGATAATTAAGTTTTAGGAACCTTTCGATGCAAAATAGTGCTTTTCAAGCTATGTTATGTTAGGAGTCAATATTCAGCATCATTATGTTCAGATGGGCGTATTTATTTATTCCAAGGCATTGAGTCTATCACAGTATATGTATATCTCAATGCACATATTTTATTATAGAATATTATAGGAGAATCCGTTAAACCAATTTGTTACCCTTTTAAATAGAGATGTGTTGAACACCGCAATGGTAAATGTTCTATCACATTATTTCTTTACAATATTTCAATATATCTACAGACATTATAGTTCAAAATAGGTTGAGTGGTATGCTCTATGCATCATGTATAGTATCATGCAAATGCAAATGTCGTATGATTTTGTACCCTATCTTTAGTAGCCATTAACATATTTTTCCTCTCATTAATATCCTAATCAATATGATCCTCATTAAGTCCAACAAAATCTAATCCGTATAAATTTTGACTATGTAAACTAGCACATGCTTCTCTCAGCTTTATTGTTTATATTTTTATGTTTAAGGTAAGATGTACTCTCCCCATTTTCCTTGCGTGAAAACATGGTTCTCATTTAAATTTCATTTAAATTTAGTAAAGTGTCATCTTAGAATTATTGGGATTAACTTTCCATGTAGGATTTGGTCATACTTTATTTGAAAAGCTCTAATTATTCTAGGTATAGTCAAAAGAAGACAACAAATTAGACACGAGTGTTAGTATAATATACATAATTTCATATAAATATTGTTGCTCTATTAATTTAATATTGGGAATGAAACTAAGTGTTGGAAGAAGTAGGGTATATTTACCTCTTCTCTTAATAAAAGAAAATAATATGGATGTTTTAGTCTTACGTCAGAATTGGGTAGATTTTAAGAGTATGTGATTCTCTTATTTTCATGTTAACTTGTAAGACTAGAAATCAATATAGTTTGAATATAGATTTATGATTTTCTAACTTAGCTCTTTTTTGAATTATGAAAAGTTTTAATAGAATGTCTTATTTTAAAATAAAATGTATAATAGATTTAAATAGAATATTTTGAACAAATTATTTATAATTTTTTTTTCATAAACTAAAGATATAGACACTTATTTAGTAGTGATAAATAATATCTTAGTTAGAGGAGTTAAATTTAAATGTTGTGACTTAGACATTGATTTGATTTCTTATTCAAAGCACTACATTTAAATTGTCTAAGGTACTTATTATTACATAGTCATAAATATTTTTTCTCTCCTAGAGGTAAGTGCATTCATTTTATATATTGGATGAAGCTACAAATAAACCAATCTTGCTTAGCAAAATAAAAATCAAGAACTTAAAACAACAGCAAATTGTCATCCAAAAATTTGAGACTTTTTTTTCCCTTGTTTGCACAAATAAAAGTCTTTTAATTTTTGTTCCACAACTTTATTATAATAAGGGGAATAAACCACATGCAATAAATGCAACACTAAAAACATTTTCTTGATCTTTGTATTATGCATTTAATAACATCACTATTCTTTAAAGGGTACTA
Source organism: Cupressus sempervirens (assembly GCA_028749045.1). NCBI lineage: Eukaryota > Viridiplantae > Streptophyta > Pinopsida > Cupressales > Cupressaceae > Cupressus > Cupressus sempervirens. Next base: position 136,700,283 of record CM053783.1, on the reverse strand, counting down.
GCTCAATGGAAGAGCACATGCTTTACAAGTAGGAGGATGGTGGTTCAATTCCATCATGCCCTAATATGATTAAATTAGTGATTAAATAAACTACCAAATATAGTACCAAACATACTACCAAATAAACTACCAAATATATTACCAAAAAACTACCGAATAAGCTACTGAATAAAATACCAAATATACTATCGAATAAACTACCGAACAAACTACCAAATCAAATACAAAACAAACTATCAAATATACCACCAAATATACTACCAAAATTACCAAATAAATTACCAAATAAACAATCAAGAAATAATAATAAATGACCAATTTAATGATTAAATAAATAGAAAAATTAATGATTAGAATAGTTTAGTCATAAATTTGGTTTCAAGTTTAATGATTGGAAATAAACTACCAATGGTCATGTGATCAAAATTGGTCATATATCTACAATTTTTAATAGTTTATTTAGTCATATATTGTTGTTTTTGTACTAGTGTGAGAAGAAGGGTTTGATGCATGCCCTAGAATTTCCCACAATTTTCAAAACCGAATGGATCGGGATAGTGCTTAGCAAGATTCATAATGGAAGTTTATGGTTGGAGGATGGTCCAGTAAAAATAACAAAAAGGATTGTACATAGAGTAATAGGATATCCAACCCTAGATCAGCCAAAAGACCCTGGTGCCAAATGGAACAAGAGAGGAATGACAATAGACACTATCCAAGACCCTTTTGTTGACTTTAGAGTTATTGTACACAAATTTATCAATCCAGTAGACTTAACAGTGTACCATGCATTGCATTGGATGTCGTTTACAAACTAGTGAAAAAGGATCATACTTATGATCTTGCAGAACTGCAATTGCAACAAATCAATGAGAACTTAGCAACAATAAGGAGAACCAAGGGAGCACAGTGCAAGTTTGGTGCAATTTTGATTTGTAAATTTTTCTATGTACAAAATGAATTTTCATCTTTTGGAAAAGTTTTCTGGAAAGCAAATAGGTCTAGAGTAGCTCAAGTAAACGAATACATTGAACAAATGGGAGCTAATTTTGAGACATTAATGACTAGCTATTTTGAAGATTTCAAGAAGACCATTAAACAAAGCCTAAGGATACCAGTTTCATTGGTAGAACAACATGTAAATAATGTATGTTTCCTTGTAGATATTGATTATACTTACATACAAGTAGAAATACCAAGGGTTAGATGGTTAAGACCTTTTCGATATGAAATTAATATAGAAGAGACATCTACAGCTATAACTGCACTATTAGTAGAAGAGGTGGACAAAAGTGCACCGCATTTTGGTACTTATGATGTGGTGAGATCAAGGTGGACATGGAGTTGAAGACTGCCTCCACACTAAAGAAAAAGGATAAACTTGTAAAGAAACTCAAAGCCAAATTTGGTGAGGGCACTGCAGAAGAAGAAGATGATGAAGAAGAACAAGGATAGGAGACACTTGCATTGACCCAAGGCATGGATGAGGATGCAGAAGAAGAAGAAGGTGTTGAGTAGGAAACACCCAAAGCTGAACCTAAGAAGAGAAAAGCACAAAAATAGCCCGTTGCATAGCCCAAAGGGAAGAAGAAAGCAACAAAGATGAGCCTAGCCAAGCCAACTACAAGGGCAAACACCAGAGCAACAACAAAAGTGGATAAAGAACAAGAAAAGCAAAAAGGCACAGAACAAGGAGGGCATGCAGAAAAGAAAAGAAGAAAATGTGTTGCACCCCAAGAGTGAGATGAAGAGAAGAAAAAATCTGACAATGATCAATTTAGACTGGTAAGACATTCCACCAAATCTAACTTGGAAAATCTTTGTGATAACATTAGAGATAATGCAAATTTAACAGGTTTAAAGACCATTGATTTTAATAAATTGTCAAGAGAAGAACAAAACATAGTGGAAGAATCTATCTACACTATGATGGCCAAGTTCAAGACTACCCCACTTAAACTTGACAATTCTATGCCTAAGGAGCTAAGCTCCATTGTAGAAAATAAATGGCATTATTACCTAAATATGGAGAAGGAAATAAGGGAGTCAACATTGGCTCATGTAATGCCAGACCTTAAAAAAGGTCAAATAAGTAAGGCCAATAAGAAACATGGGAGCAAATTTACACCCAAGTACAAAGCTTTTAGTATTTTACAAAATAAAATAGAAGATGTTGTAAAGAAATACACACAAATGTGAAAATTAATCTATGGATTGACTCTTATCAAGGAAGGGCAAGAAGATCCCTTTGAGGGAAGATATGATGAAGAGGAAGAGGAAAATGAAAAAGAGGAAGAAGGAGAGAAAGAGAAAGAAGAGGTAATAGTGGAGGAGAAGACACAACAAGGTGATAAGGCAACAGTTAAGGAGTAGTAGCAAGACCAGAGTGTCCAAGACACCCAATTGCCACCACCAAGTCCTCCACATACAACACTTCCATTTGTAGAAACTATACTTGTCAAGGATGTTCCTAACACCTCAAGTCAGAACATCAATTCACTAACTGCAGAGGATCTCAAAAAGATCCTTCACCTAACAACATTGCAATCATAATTGTGCACAAATCCTATTTTGGTGAGTGTAGAGGAGTTACAAAAGGTTGTAGCATAAATTAACAAGGAGAAGGTGAACACACAAGAACCACCTTCACAACTTCCCATAGCTACAGATGATCAACCAAAAGAGCAAGCAGCACAAGACACATCTGCTAAGGTTGATCCCACAATGATAGTAATGACAACTATTGAGGAGTCAGCAAAGGAGAAAATAGGAAAAAAGGTTCCTATAGCACAAAGTCAAGGTGCACCTCCTCAAATCATTGTCATTAATCAAAGTAGAAGAGAAAAAGACAAGGAAGAGAAGAAAACCCCCAAGGAAAGAGAGCAAGAGGCAATACAAACACTAGAAAATTTTCCTACCTTAGGGACTCCTACCAAGTAGCCGAGCACTAATGCAGTACCCTTGCAAGTTTTAGCACTAGGCTTGAGCTCCACCAAGGTAGCAAGGGTACTTCACTATGGAGACCCTGCACTTGATGAAGAAATAGTCATACCAAGCTATGACTTTAAAACAATGAACCTAGCACAGATAAATGAAGTGCAAGAGGAACTGGAGAGAAGGAAGAAGTAGGATATAGTCATAAATGAGTATAGATAGAGGCAAGCATTAATAAAAATTAAAGACATCTTCCTTGATGCATTTAGCTTGCCAGTACCTAATGAAACAAAGCCCATCATGGAGCAATTGTCCAACATAGTGGACCAAGTACAAAATGAAGACCTTGATACTAATGTCAAATTATTAGAATAGTCTGAAAAGAAATTTCAAATGAAAGTTAATGAGAATATATCTAGTGAGATAGCACTATAACAGGTTGAATTGGCTAAAAAGGTTGAGAAAGTTAAAACAGTACTTGAGAACATATTCTCACTGTACTCCAAATTGTGTGATTCATCATATTTCACACAAGAAACTAGCCAGAGAATACTGAGCTTGGAGAGGAATCTTAAGATATCTAGCACACAGCTACCTAAGGATCCAGCTCAAAATGAGAAGCATTTTGCAACAATGCTTCACACTCAGAAGGAGTTAGTTGTATTAATAGTAGAAGAGTCTAATGTTAAGGCCAAACTAATACAAATTCAATCTACAATTACCCCACATCTAGAAGTATTGCATAAAGAAGTGGCCTATGTAGAAAATGTTTTAAAGAAAGACCCTTATCTTTCTACATTAGAAGGCCTTGTACATCTTGTAGTAGAGACAAACATCCAGCTCAAAGCACTGGAAATTACCTTAGACAATTGGGGTCCTTCTTTAAAGATGATAATGGAGGTAAATAAAACTTTTTTGGCTAAATATTCTATTCATTCTTAGGACCCTTTGACATAATTGTCAAAAAGGAGGGGATATTCATGTAAAGGGGGAGACATAATTGAGATAGGAGATAATAAGAATGGACGTGTAAATAAAGGGAGAAATATTCAAAGGTTTTTCGGGAGATATGATAATTTGGGATAGATAACAAATGAGACCTAGAGGAGAAATACCCAAAGGGGGAGATAATCAAAATTTTGAGGAAGTAATAAGGAGATACAACCAAAAGAATGTAAAAATTGCAAGAAGATGTGTGAAAGGGGGAGAAGACACAGAGTGAATATAGAATACAAACAAAGTAGTTACAGACAAGGCAAAGAGTATCAGAGACACCAACATGAGAATAATTCAGCTTAAAGGAATTTTGGTTATAGAAATGGCACATCAACTCATGGGGAGTTACAAGTTTTTTAGTTATATAGTCTTCTACAAAATTTTGAACAAGCTTTTGAAGTTCTGTATATATGCCAAACAGAATGTATAGTATACTCATAGAAACCAAACTCATAATGCTTAGTTAAGTGTTTTTGCCACTCATGTCAAAGGGGGAGATTGTTGGTCTCATATTGGTTTTGATAATTGAATTTCAACACACTTAACCAATTTTTAAGTTGATGCTGAGTATAATATAGATGTCGAGCTATACTATGCACTGAGGTGTCAAGTGAACTTTAGGTGTCGAGAAAGTATCAAGTGTCGAGTGATAAGTGATGTCGAGTCACTATAGGTGCCAAGAAAACTATAGATGCTGAGTGAAACAATATTACTATAGGAGCCGAGTGAGATAGAATTCCTATATGTGCCAAGCATCAGCAGTTAGTAAATGCCGAGTAACACAAAATCAGCATATGAGTTTGTACCTTCACAAACTCAGATGTAAACTATTTTTGAGTTGACTCAAGATGAATCTTGAAGGATCTTGAAGATAAGATCGAATCTTTTGCATTCCCTATGTAATCAGTATGCAACCAATAAGAAAAATGGAGAAATCATGTAACCAATAGGAAAAGTGAAAGAATTGAGCGAGAAAAGAAGAATGAATATTGATCGTAGATTCATACCTAACCCTAATTCTTCAAAGCCTTTAAAAAGAGGACAAAACCTCATTATTCATGCATATGTGTGAGAGTTTATGGGAAAATGCTAGCAAAGTGCAGAGGGGTGTAAAGACTTAGAAAAAGTAGAACAGCATTGCAGAATTCAGTTGATCAAGAACAGAGTATCAAAATTTCAAGGAGAGACATATTAAATTAAGGAAGGATTAGAACAAATAGAGCAAAATAAGGATCTAGAATTAGCAATTGAAGATTACAAGTCATTAGGTCAAGACTTTCTAATACTCTCTAGCAATTGTATTAGGAATGAAAATCCTATGATGATAGGTTGGTTTGATAGTCATGTTGTAAGCCTTTAAACAAGGTGCTAAATCCTTTAATAGGGTAACATTCCAAGTGAGTGTTTGTAAATCCTCTAACTAGGTCACTTTTAACAGAGTGTAAAGTCTTTAATAGGATAGGCCTTTTAGAAGGCAAACCATTGGAAGTGGTCAAAGTTTGTAACCTTAAAAAATTACATATTGTTGCAGTGATACTTTGTGGGTGTCCTCCACACCCCAGTTTTACCTTCTCATTTTGGAGGGTTTCTAGGTTACCAAAATCTTGTGTTACCTATTTTCATGCATGTCTTTATTTTTATGTTAAGTAGATATGTTAGATGCATGTGAATGATGTCGGTTAAAAGTTTTAAAAGGTTAAAGTTAGTTACTTTTGATCCACCCCCAACCCCCCCCCCCCCCTCAGAAGTAAATCTTCCCACTTGTAAATTCCAACAATTACAAGGAGGAAGTAGAGGATTGTAAAGTCTGTTAGGGAAAAAGGTTAATTTCATTTCATTTATTAAATTACCTTTTCTCCCTTCTTAATATTTCACCTTTATGCACTTTTGCATTCACATTCAATAATTAATTAGTAATTATAAAATGGATTTTCCCTTTTAGGTTACTCTTTTTTGGGTTTCAATCTCCTTCTATAAGGATAGATCATTTTGTAATTATTTCTTATCTTTTTAATTTTGAGAATACAATTTGCATATTTTCAGAGAAAAACCCTTACCTCCTCTTGTATTTTTTTGCTCTAATACCATGAAGGATTTGAGAAATACGAATCCACAAAGCCTCATCAAACCTTATTGTTGGGATCCAAGTTTTCTTTCTACATTTCATTATAGTTTCCTTGCGCTTTCTTCATTGTTTGGAGTTGCATTGTTTCTCATCTTAAGGGGGGGTATTAGAGAAAAAGGTTAATTTTATTTCATTTATTAAATTACCTTTTCTCCCTTCTTAATATTTCACCTTTATGCACTTTTTCATTCACATTTAATAATTAATTAGTAATTATTAAATGGATTTTCCCTTTTAGGTTACCCTTTTTTGGGTTTCAATCTCCTTCTATAAGAATAGATCATTTGTAATTATCTCTTATCTTTTTCATTTCTGAGAATACAATTTGCATATTTTCAGGGCAAAACCTTTGCCTCCTCTTGTCATTTTCTTCTCTGTGACAAGTTTTTACATGCAGGTATTCTTCAAGCTTTGTGGATTTGTATTGCTCAAATTGTTCAAAGTCTATAGACATGTAATGCTTAATGGAGAAGGCAGGTAACATTTATAATTTTACAATTTATAATCATTGTTGCAAATTACAATATGCAAAAGTCAAAATCCATTGGCTACATCTCTAGCTAGGTTTATATATGATATCTACTTATTTGAATATTGAATTTTACTTTCAAAATAGTTTGGTTAAATTATAATTTATACGTGAATATTTCAATTACTATTTCCAAATGCCAAGTTCACCTTTTCATTTTAATATTTTATGATATTTCATGCTTTTCTATTAGTCAATTTGTAGGCCATTCTACTCATTTTCTATTTCTAATGCTCATTAAATATCTTAATCACAAGAATGTGGTGTAGCAACCTCAAATGCAAATTAATATCATTGAAATTTATGCTATCCTTGCACAATAGTCAAAATCACAATCTTTTGTAGCAATGGTTGGTGCCATGTCTGATTTGGCAAGGCATTTGTGCAAGAGCATGCATTGTACTTATGAGGCTTCCAATCTTAGTGATGATATAAACAACTAGAACAAGTCTTTTCAGGCTAAAATTGAAGAGTTTTTGGTGCAATTTGCAAAAAAAAAGTGATAAATTTAATAGTTCTTTTCCTTTCTTGAATACACATGTTGTTAGACAACACATATGAAATCAATATTAAATATCCACTAATATCTATAGTTGGTCAATATAATGCAAAGTTCAATTTGTTTAGATACAGTCCTAAAGAGGTGCTAAGAAATTGTCTGAAATGTTGCTTCTTTTATAGATGATGGATAATCTATTCTCTGCAATCCCTCTTCCTCAAATTCCTATTATGATGACAACAAATTTTCCAACAAACTTATTTTAAGTCTCGTAAAACTTCCATAGAAACTTCTCACAATACTCTCTTCAAACTACTTTCTAAATTTGCATAGTCCTCTATATACTCATAAATTTGTTCATAGAAGCCTTCATAAATCTACACTTTATCTTTGCTAATAGATCCAAATTAATTGTGTGTGTGCTTCCTTACTCACAACACATGCTCTTGCCAAGATCACAATCTCTTTTATATCATGACACCTTCATGAAAGAATGCAGATTTTTTATCAATAAAAGGTTATAACTGGTGTTTATATTATATAACTAGGAAAAAAATGATAATTACAAGGATGAAATACAATCTATATGAGTAGAACATCAAGCACCTCTAGAGAATACTTTCTAGCCTTATCTAGAAAAGTTGTCCACAAACTCAATAAGTGATTATCCTTCAAAGAATAATAGAAGGAAGAAAAATTTCAAATAGATGATTATATTACCTATATTCAATAGAGTAGCAATATTTTTTACTTTAAAAATATAAAATTAAATAATATTCACTATTATTAATAAATTTTCCCTACTACATATTGTGTAGAAATATTATAATCATGTGTGTAGTAGCCACAAAAAAGAGATAAATGCAGTTATTATCTCTACTGCAAGCAAAACAATGAAGAGAATTTGAAACAAAAGAGTTTTAAAGTCACACTTTCCTAAAAATGTACACTAGAGATAGATCAATCACATTTGTAAGAGGCATGATCGCTAATTGTGCTAGAACTATGATGACCATATAGCCTTGAAAGGATGCTCTATCTATGGCATTCACATTTTTCCAGCTACATATAGCAATTAGAGAAAGTTGGTCATTACTCACCATAACCAAAATGCATGTAATTTGATCATAATGTCTAAGAAAAGAAATACATAAAAAAACACAATATATGACCCAAATGGAGAACAAAACTGACATCAATAGAAAATTCAAAGTAGTATGTGCACCTCTCAAAATTGAGCATACCACCAAACCTTCAAAGCTTTCCCAAACTTGAAAAATGGAAAGAAATGCCATTCATAATAGAAATGAACATATAGTAGTGATATTTGATCATTTATCCTTGAACATCTGATTAAAAATAAAGGATAACAATCAGTAATATTTTGATCCCCTCCCAAACTGCATTTATGGGACTTGTTTAGAAAATAAATGTGGTTGAAGCTCTATTCTCAAATAGCATGGCATCTGTAGATTTGAAAACTTAGAGCATTGCATTTGTTTCTACTATTATAGAACCATATTTAGTAGACCCAATATTGTTGTAGTTTTGAAATACATTGGTCATGTTTTCCAAGATTTTTCTCATGTCATGACTTGATGTAAAAAATAAAACAATGGAACTTAGACCAAGTTGTGTATAGTATGAAATCTATCTTGTTGTCCACTCAAATACTTTTAGTCAAAAACTAAGTAGAATGGTGTGGAAAAAATAAAAAAGGTGGTAAAGTGTAAAGAATTTAGATAACAATAGTATCTAATAAATTTAGGATTAGAGCATTGACAGTCATTCCTTTTCTAACAATTTAGGATTAGCTACTCTGGCATGGATGGAGGAAGGTGCTTTAATAGTCATTCCTTTTCTAACAATTTTATGATTATAATCATAATATGTTAACTTTGGTGACATGATCAACAACAACAAGAGGAACTTGATCCACAACAGAAGCAACTGGAACCATCACAATGGGTTCTTGAATCGCATGATCTTCTACATAATGTTGTGAGTTATTTACTCACAATATGTTAGCATACATTATTTAGAGACAAGCAATTCTTAGTAAATACTCTCCAAAATTACATTCATTTCTCATTGATTTTAAGGGATACTTATATAATGCTATGTATTAAATATTTTCTATTGAAATTGGCTATTATAAAAAGATAATAAAAGACAAATAAATTTAGAAGAAAATAGTTAAAGTAGACCTTGTGCAATTGAGGATATTTACAATATTAGGTAGACTTGGAGGAGAGCAAATGGAGTGTGCTTCAGGAGGAAATTTGTGCTACATGAATAAAGTTGCAAGATGTTGAAAGGACCTTATAAAAGAAATGTTAACCAATAAAAAGGTGTGGTAAATCTCTTAGAAGATGTGTAGATAAGTAAATAAAACACAATATCTCATTATGTGTCAAGACATGAGATATAACAAACATTGACCGATACCACAAGGAAAACATATGAAGAACATGTTAAAAAAATTGAAATAATTGCAACATTTTCTAAAAATGGATTTATTGGAAAATCTTTTTAAAATTCATAAAGTACAAATTTAGTAATGTCATGTGAAACAAGAAAACTAAAGATGCATTAAAAAGGGGATGTGTAATTTATTTTATATATTTTCGAAAAGAATTATTGTCTCTAAAATGCCAATAATTATGTGGCATCCCAAAGTTACCTTTTTTCACAACTCCATTTTGTGAAGACAAGAATCCGATGGTAGTTTTTAAAAATTGGTTGATAATGTTATCATCACATATTTCAATAAGAAGACAACATAACAAAGTATAGTTATCAAGGATATGATTATGTTCTTATGATAGAAACTGCTTTACTAGAATTCTTTGTCATATTGATCTTTAAGGTTCTTTTTTAATAGATGAGAATTCATCAATTCCATCTCCTAGAACCTTTGAAAGTGGGTTATCTCATGCACAAGGGTTTTTAGTAGAAGTTCAATGCCAAAAAAATTTGATAGAATTTATAAAAGGATATAATTTAGAAGTGAGAGAGATCAAAATGATTGATGGCCAATTAATAGCTAAAATTCATGGAATCACAATGGGAATCATCCTCAAACTACCATTCAAAGAACAATGCACCAACATTTGACAAATTAAAAGGTTCAAAGTAATTTAGTGAAAATAGAAGAAAATATTTGAATAACATGACAAAACTTGGCTACTACCACCTAAAAGAGGGAAGTATTGATGCAAGAGCGTCCTGGGTGTAAGGGTAATCTTGCATCACCCAAAAACATTTCTAGTTCTGTCTTATCAAAAAAGGGTATTATAGTGCAGTGTTGCTATTTGTGGAAGCTTGCTATTTTTAGTAAGTTAGTTATACAAGCTCATAATGTTCTATTATTATAGTTGAAGGTGCATCTTACATATATCAGCCTGCCAAATGAGTTTCATTTCCATATCATATATATTGGTGTAGTTATTGAGGATTTTTGGTATAGGCTTTTCGTATAAAAACTTTGAGCTCAATTTCAAAGACTTTAGAGGCTTTGAAATGGGTCAAACCTTGGCAAAATGGATCTTGCACAAGTTAGGAATTGTAGATTAGGAGTTTTTGTTACTGCAAAATGATTATAATAGCTAATCAAGTCCACTAATAAAAATTTATGGTCTCTAGGAGTTGGGCTACCTAAAAATATAATTTATAATTGTCTTGAGCCAATTCTATTTAATAAATGTGAAAAATAATATAATTTTAGGGCTGGTCAACCTCTAGGGTTAAGGCTAAAAAAATCTTCCCACACAATGAAAAATTGCATGTCTAAGAAAGGCTCATAGGGTTGTCTAGGGTAATTTTGGGTGGTTGTTTGTGGCTTTGTCTTATAGAATATTATAAGGAAAACATCCATATGGCTTTGTGTATTGCATTTCTAAAATTTTCAATTTCATACTTTTGGAGATATATGAAGCCTATCTTTTTTTCTTGAAAATTGTTGTTATTTCACTTTTATTTATGTGTTTGTGGTATTAAGGGGCATGCCCTTCATCGAGTGGTATTAGATCAATATTTCTTGTATGTGTAGATAGATTACCAACTGTGAAGTAGTTTACAGTAGGACCATGGTGTGGAGTTTCAATAATAAGCACAAAATTCCTCTTTGAAGGGAATATAGTGGAAGAGATGGAGATGTGTCAACTGGGGTTAGAGCCCTTTAGAGACAAGTGTAATCCTTGTAAGAATATATTCCCAAAGGGATGAATCTTGCAATAAGAGATGAAAGTGATGATGAACCCATAGAAAAAGGGAATGTTGATTAGGAAGGAGAAGGAAAAGTTCTGATCCAGGAAGAAAAAAGGCTTTTCAAGGTTGTTTCCAAGATTGTCAAAAACTTGAAATCAAATTCCCCATATTTTTTATAAATATTAACCCAAAGGAATTGATCAAATGGGTCAATGAATTAGAAGAATATTTGAGTATGAAGATATCAAGGATCTTGATAGGGTAAAGTTTGAGGAGCACTAGACTGAAGGGTCATGCAAAGATCTAGTGGTAAGAGATTTAATTGGAGTGAAATAGAAGATGAAAGGATAAAATCACAAGATAGGATTAGGTGGTAGAAAATTTGAAGTGACAATTTATTCTTGTTGATTATGAGATTGATTTGATAAATAAAATGTAAGTCTAGAAGAAAGTGGGAAGATATGTTTAGGAGTATACAAAAGAGTTCTATTAAGTACTCATCAGAACATTTCATACTAAAGCTGATAAGGAGAAAGTTGTATGTTACCTTAAAGGGTTGAGGCAAGTTTTCAGCAGGAGTTGAGTCTTGTTAGAATGACTAGTATTGAAGAGATATACTAGTTAGCCCTAAGAGTAGATGAAAATCTAAACAAGAAGTTTAAGAGAAAGAAAAGTGGAAGAGGTCATGGTAGAAGATCTAGTGGAGGGTCTTATGGAGAGAAAAATGAAGATTAGAAGAAGAATGATGAGGCTAGCATTAGTCAAAATTAGAGGAGAAATTGTTTTAATTGTTTCCATGATTACAATAATAGATATGAGAGGGGAAGAGGAAGAGGACAAGGACTAGGAAGAGGAATATTTCACGGAACATGTTTTCACTACTGAGAGGAAGGTCATAGGGTATATGAATGTCCCTAATGAGAAGGAATGACATATAAGAAAACTAAAGGTTGGACCAAAGTAGCACATGTGAAAAAACATGCCAAGTCATCACATTATGAAGATGTTGAAAGATGATAATTATTATTTAACATAAGAGTCTTTTTGAGTGGTGAGAGTGGACCTTAGTAAAGGAGGAGTTTGTTTTGCACCAAGTGAAAATGCAAGGATAAATGTTGTGATGTGATTATAGTTAGTGGGTGATATAAATAGCATTAATTGAGTAAAAAAAAGTTGAGATAATAAATTATCCCTTAAAAATTCATGAAATAAATTTCATTCTTAGACATCTCATAAAGAAAAACAAAGTATTTTCCAACACAAAGTCATTGACCCTTCTTGATTTGCATATCCTGACTTCTATACCCGTGTAAATGATTCATAACTTTAAACTCTGAAATTTTATTTCAAAACCCTTTGGGAAATTTGTTCCAAATTAGGGATACTAAAAAATATCCAAATCTAAGCCAAAAATAATCAATTCATTAAATTTTATAGTCTCTGCATGTAGACCCATTTTCTCTGTCATAAATCAGAAGTAAAACCAGTAACCCTTCCTTGGGCATCTAATAACTTTCTCAAAACAACTCCAAATAAAACCAAACCAATTTTTCATAAACCCTATATGAGTCTAATTTCTGAATATATAAGCCATTAAATTTTCAAATTCATAAATTGTTCTACAAGCACCAATCATTTCCTGTAACTTCAAAACAAATCCTTAAAAACCAGTTTTTATTAAAATGAACATAACTGACACATATCTAAATGAAAATGACTCAACCTAATTTGAAATTAAATTTGGTTCATATATCTTTCCAATGAATACAAATATAGTTTCTATTTCATCCAAATACTCCTGTACCAAACATATAAATCCAACTGTAGCTGGGCATCCCCAAATCTGCAAATAACCACTTTTACCAAAACTAGCATAACTTCTTCAAAACTTAATAAAATTGTTCCAAAAAAAAAAATATAAAGAATATTATTCATCCTAATCTTCAAATGTATAGAAAATACAAGGGTTCCAGGCTGTACATGGCCATACAATACCTGGAACCAACACTAAAATAGTTAAAACCAATCAAAATGACAAGTTCTTGAGAAACCAATTGCTTCAAAATGATCTATTATTCTTCTCATTCATCCCTCTCTATTTGAAACAACCAATACAATAATTTTTAAGTGGTTTTGGTGTTTTACAACTTCCCAACCACCTTTTTAACCAACCCAACACATTCTTTTAACCCTTGTACATTTTTCAATGCTTCTTTAAGCACTCCCATTACAATGCAAATGTATTTTTTTTCTAATTTTTAATACATCACAATGAAAAATTAAGCATTTTAACCATTTCTTCAACATGGTATAACTTTTTTGACCTACTCTTGGTTTTTTGGCCATAACTTGAGCATACGGAGGTATTTTTCCAATCTGAAAGAAGTGCCAAAAAGCTAGTTTTGAGATGAAGACATTGGTGTAGGTATTTTTAGGTTTTGATGCATTTTTAAAGCCCATTTTTTTAGTTGAAGTCCAAAGTTATTTTTTTGACTCTGACATGCATATCTTTTGCATCCCATGTCAGTTTTTTGAAAACTTTATATTTTTGGAAAGCTAGTTTTGTCACCTTTTCAAAAATGTAGTCCTTTTCTTTAATTTTTGGCCCATGCTCTTTCTATCATATTTTTGGCATTTTTTCTATATGGTGGATATCTTGAGTGTTTTAGGCCCGAGGATCATTTTCTTGGCATGGTTTCCTTTGTTTTGGGTTGTACTATGTTTTGTTGCAGTTTGATGTTGGTTTTGATCATTGTAGCTATCATTTTGAAGCACTTTTATGTATCATACTGAGATAAAGTGCCACTCTTGCATTTCGGGGGTCATGAACGTTGTTTTGAGATAGTTGTACTTGCACTCTTTTTATAAAGCACCATGGGGGGGATAGTTTTCTACTATTTTAGGCCTTCTCCCTTTGTCAAGTGAGTGTCCCTTCCATGACATTAGCCCCATGCAGAGTCAATTTGACTGTGTCTTTATGGGTGTTTGTACCTCTTTCCCTCTCTCGTTGTTCTTGGTTCGTCTATAGGAGACTTTGGCCCACCTTTTTAGTTGTTTTTCATCTCACCTCATTTGCATTAAGGGGGGGTTATGTTGTTGTTCTAATGCATCCTTAGTTCGATGGTTCGATAGTGTGAACTATGTATTCAATGGTTGATCCTATATACAAGGCGATTGTAGTGGCTAGCTACCTATGCATTTAGGTGAGATGGATCATCTACCATATAGACACGATTGGTTTGTGCCTTCTTCTTCCATGGAGGTTCTTCAGACCAGCAGTTCTCTTTTAGATGGAAAATTTTATGGCTTCTTCTTACTTTAGTGATGCTCTTCATGATCACTCCTTGTTCCTATTTTAGGAAATATTACCCTAGTTGGAGGCTTCTTCAGTTCTTCACTAAGTTCTTACCTCTTTTGGGGGGAGGGTTTTGCTCACATGGTTTTCTCTCTTTCCCCATTTGCATAGGTTGCATCTCTTTGCATTGTACATGGGTACCTAACATGGCCTTATTGTCGGGACCCATTCTGCATTTTTGCATTTCTTAGTTTTGTGAGCTTAAGGTATTTCTCTAAGTTGCACTTAAGGGGGGGTGTTAGAGTAAATAATTAATTTAATAATTATTTATTCTATTTACTTAAGCTTACTTAGGTAAATTCATTTTATTTATTAGTTGTAGTCTAGGAGTTTGTTATAAGTTGTTGATAATATGGGAGTTTTTTCTCTCCTAAGTCATACTTATCCTCTCACCTTGTTCAAGGACTTTCCACCTCATGTGGATGTATGCTTAGTTGTCACACTTATCTCCTAGCATCTTCTAGCTTGTTCTAGGAGATTCCGTAAGGCCTTTATAAGCGGTCTCTCCCTCATTGTATTTTCACAACATCACTTCTTGCATATTATAAATACATATTTTCTTCTGTTTGCATATCTGGTTTTTTTTTTAAAGAGAGGTAAACGCTTTGACCTAGAGCTATGAACCAGTGAGGCCACAAACGGGGGACCTCATCCCCATGAGATTTGAACCTTGATGGCAAGGATAACAACACAACAACTTAACCATCACAACATGCCACTATTGGCCTTTGCATATCTGGTTGTCTCTCATGTCTATTTAGGATTTTTCCTTTGCTCCATGCTCTTCTCTCCTTGGCTTCCCTTTGACAGGTTTCTGCATGCAAGTGATCTTGGGCATCTTCGAAGTTGGAATTTATCAACTCGAACACAATTTTTCAAATAAGGCAGTGCACAAAATGACACCAATAATAAGTGAAGGGTTTAACATGCAAGTATAGGAGTTGTTACAGAAGGGATTAATTTGAGAGATTCTAAGTCCATGTGTTGTACCATTAATAGTCTTAGCATAAAAGAAGATTAGAGAATGGAGGATGTGTATAGATTCTAGGGCTATCAATAAGATCATAATCAAATATAGATTTCCCTTGTCAAGGATAGATGATATTATGGATTGTTTGAGCATAGTTTTATATTTCACAAAGATAGATTTGAAGAGTGGATATTACCATATTTGGATCAGAGAAGGAGATGAATGGAAGACTTCTTTCAAGACAAATGAAAGTTTATATAAGTGGTTAGTCATGCCTTTTTGGCTAACCAATGTACATAGCACTTTTATGCAACTCGTGAATGAAGAACTAAAAGAATTTATGGGTAAGTATGTCATTAGTTACCTAGATGATATTTTAATTTTTAGTAATACATTAGATAAGCATATAATGCATATTCATACGGTGTTTTACAAGTTTGGGGAAGAATAATTGCTGATTAATTTGAAGAAGTGTAGTTTTATAAAGGAGCTAATATATCTAGGGTTTATAGTTTTAATAGAAGGTCTAAAAATAGACCTAGAGAAACTTAAGTTTTTCCTTGAATGACATACTCTAGGGAGTGCTACTAAGGTAATATCATTTCATGGTTTAGATAGCTTTTATAGAAAGTTAATCAGGATTTTTAGCAATGTCTTTGGACCCTTGAATGAAATAATGAGAGGGGATAGGAAGGAGTTTAAGTAAACTATAGGAGAATATAAGTTTTTTAAATTCTTAAAACAAAAGGTTATAGAACAACATATTTTAGCACTTCCAAATTTTAAGAAGGTGTTTTAAGTAGAGTGTGATGTTATTGGTACTACAATAGGAGTTTTTTTGAGTCAAGAAGGTAGACCTATTGCTTATTTCAATGAGAAGTTAAATGATGCAAAAAGAAAATATTATGTTTATGATCAAGAATTTTATGATATAGTTCACACATTGAAGAAGTGGAGACACTATTTTCTTCCTAAATATTTTGTTCTATATATTGATCATTAGGATCTATAATATTTGAATAGTAAAGGAAAGTTGAATCAGAGGCATTTGAAATGGATTGAATTTTTTTAGAGTTACACATTTATTTTGAAACACGAGAGTAGAAAGTCTAGAGGGGTTGTAAATTCTCTTAGCAAGAGATATCTTTTTCTGATAGAGATATGGATCAAGGTGGTTGGGTTTAAGGAACTCAAGAGTTTGTATCAAAAGAATCCTAATTTTGGTGAAGCTTAGAAAGCTTGTATGGAATTTGTTACACTTGACAGAACAAAGTGATTAGATTTCATCATCCAAGATGGTATGATATTTAGAGGAAGTCAGTTGTGCATTCTAAGAAGTTCTATGAGGGGGAATCTCATCAAGGAGAAGCATAATGGAGGGTCAACTGGACATTTTGGTCAAGATAAAGCCATTTCTTTTGTTAGTGAGAATTATTACTAGTCATACTTGCAACAAGATGTCAAACCACTTGTATGGAGTTGTAGAGTTTGTTAGATGGAGAAAGGAGAAAACATGAATACAAGGTTTTCTAAGCCATTACTTGTACCAAAGAAGTCATTGGAAGATATTAGTATGGATTTTGTGTTGAATACAATTGATTAATTGTGTATTGTCTTTTATATTACATAAAATGTCATATCATTGCTAGTCAGTGTATGCCAAGCTCACTCAGGCATTGTAGATAGTCTCCTATGTCTATCGAGCATTCTATAGTTTTCCTAGTTTAGAAGACAGTGTCTATTGAGTTCACTCGAGCATCAAAGGAAAGTTTGTGAAAGTTGAGTGTTAATCAAGCTCACTTGGTTAATGAAGGAAATGTTGGATGGAACTAGTGTTAATTGAGCTCACTCGGTCACCAAAAGAACTTTGTGAATATGCAGTGAGAAAAATCATTTATGAGCTAGTTTCTACAAAACAAGGTTAGCTAACGAAGGATTTTCTTATTTTGGCATATTGAGTTCAATTGAATTATTTGTTAGCTCTAGATGACCGAGAAGATGAATATTAATTATTCTAAGTTGTATTCAAGCCAACTTAACAATATGCAAGATATAAATATAATGTTAAATTGAGGATTAGGAAAAAAACATACTGGAACATAATTGAAGATTTGATGATGCCAAGTGGAAGTGAATTAGAAGGATAAGCAAAATATCCTTGTCATGGTTCAAAGATACATTTGATCAAGAAGGATCAAGTATACAAGCCAGAATTGAGATCTGTAATTAGCAACTCAATTGTATCAAGAATCAAGTCATCTCATCGTCACTCTCTAACCATTGTAGCAGTGATCTAAATCTCTTAACAAAGTTAGCTTCATAGCTATTTGTAAATCCTCTAGCATGGTGGTATTTCTATTGAATTGTCTAAAGACCTCTAACAAGGCCACTCCTAACAGGGTGATTAAATCCTCTATTAGGGTCACACCTAACAATGTGTTTTGTAACCTTTAATAGGGTTGGCTCCTAATAGGGCTCACTTTAGAAGAGTAAAAATTAGTAACTAGTTGCAATTGGTGATTTTTTTTCAAATTGGGTTTTCACATTAAATCTTGGTGTCAAATGTGTTCATGTTATTTCTTTTATGGGTTTGTAACTAAGTTAAAGTAATATTAATCATAGTTAATATCTTAAATATTTTCAGGTTAAGCATTTGCCAAGCTATTTTAGTGTTTATCGATTTACAACATTTTTCTATGTGTTTTTCGAGTTTCAGTAGAGTTGAGTTTTCATAGGTTTTGTTTTGTACTAACATATAAAGGATCTAAGATTTATTTAGTGGTAATTGATTCACCCCTCCCTTCTTCGTTACTCCTCTTATATTTCCAACACTTTGTTCTTGGTTTACCAAGGACTCAGTTAGGGCATGATTCAATTTTTGTGGTGGTTGATAGGTTTTCAAAGATTGAACATTTTATTCCCTACAAGAAGGATACTGATGTTCATGTGGAAGAGTTATTTTTCAAAGTTGTGAGACTACATGGTCTACAAAAGAGTACAATTTCAAATTGAGACACTAATTTTGTTGGGTACTTTTTCCACACATTATGGAAGAAGTTAAAGATGGATTTTATGTTCATCTCATCACTGTATATGAGCAATGTTAGTATGCTAATAGAAACCAAATTTAAATAAAGCTTCTACAAACTAAACAAAATTCATAAACTTCAAGATAGACTAAGATGAGCTCTCAATTGAGAATATGAGCCATTAATGGACTCTCTCAATAAGAAGCTCTCTTGTTGAGTAGCTTTATCTAAATGGATAGGATGTGTGCTCAATATGCTTCCAAAGGCTTCAATGGATGATTGTGGATTTTTGGTGTGGATAGATGGCTTTAGTATGGATTTGGCTCTCAAAATAGCATTATAACTTTACTTCATGGATTGTGTTATTTTGCAAAGGGGAAGGATCCAATTTATAGGCAAGAGGCTTGAGGGATTGAGGGCTAAGATGCAAGGATGGGAAAAAGCTCATGGAGGGCTCAGATTGCATGAGAGGAGAGCACATGGATTGTGCTTCCTTACAGCCAATCAAAGAGTGACACATGTCACATGGTGAGAGGATGGAGGAAAGCGGAAGGATGAGTCAACAAAGGAGGCTCAAGGGATAAAATCTTCATAAAGACCCTCATAATGACTTGTAAGAGCAATAAAAGGGCTTGGAAGAGTCATTTATGGCCTAGTGGGCTTCATAAAGTTTTATGGTTGAGATATTTTGAGGGTGATGAGAGTAATTTCGACTTGGACTTGATTAGGAGGGTTTTAAGCTTGCTTAGGCTTGTGCAAATGATTAGAGGATGGATTAAGATGGTTTAGGATTAGCTTAGGGATAGGCAAGTGGATGGCATTTAATGAGGGTGGGTGAAGGAGGAGATATTTTGTTAACTTTGGCTTGGGTTAGTAATTCTTAACCCATGTTTAGGGAATGTGACAAGGTTAGGAGGGGATTAGGATTAGGTTTAAAGACATCTTCTAGAAGAGTCTAGACTTTGGATGAGGATAAAGACTTTCTAGAATAGTCTAGAATTTCTTAGGATGAGGATGAAGACTTTCTAGAAGAGTCTAGAACTTCTTAAGATGAGGATAAATTAGATTTTTAGGAAATAAATAAAGTTTTATTTATTTCAAGGGTTTGGGTTGAGGAGATATTTATTAAAAAAAATTTAATAAACATGAGGATTAATATTTAATCTTAATTAAATATTTTGAGTTGGGATTAGGGGTAGGAAATGATGGGATTAGCCTTTAATTAAAATTAAAGAAGGATTAGAAGATTTTGGAAGAGGTTAGTGGTCTTAAAAAAATTGGCCAAGTTTTGGGCAAAAAATAAATTTTTTATTTATTTTGGGTTTTTTGGTCAATTTATTAATTAAATAATTAATAAATAAGGAAATAATGTTTAAATAAGATTTAAACATTTTTGGGAGGGATTCCTTAATTAAATATTTTTAATTAAGATAAAGGGATTTAATGGCATAATAATTAATTAATTAATTAATTAATTAATGATGATGTCATCAGAACTTTTTCAGAAAATAAAAATACTTTATTTTCTAAAGGTTTTTAGGTGTCTACATTTTGCCCCTCTTTGATGTGATGTCGCAAGTGGCATGGCATCAAAGATAAGAAAATAAGATGCCCAAGGCTAGAGCAGAAGAGGAGAGAATGGACTGTGAGATGCCCCCTCAAGAAAGTAGCGGGGAGAGAAAGCGAGGCTCGATGGCTTCTTGAAAAGGACAAGAATCTCGGATGAGCAAGGAAACTCAGATTGGCAAGGAGAAGGGGCTGAATTAGCTCAAACTCTCACTATGGGAGAATGATAAAGGAGAATCAGATGCAGAAGAGGAAGCAAGCTTAAGACTTTAGGGAAGGTGGAGGATGAAGGAGTAGAGCGCTATAAAAAGGAATCCAGGATAGGGAGATGGATGAGGGGATTATAAAGCTGATGCAACAGGATTTCAAAGAGTCAGATTGGTGGAAGATGGGTTTCGGAGATCCCTAGGACTAGGATTGTGGATCTCGAAAGATGAGGCTTGGTGGATTGATTTGGATTGGTGGATCCCTAAGACTAGGATTGTGGATCCCTAAAGCTAAGAGTGATGAGTGATTCAAAGAGATACTGATGCATAAGCTAGGGTAGGAGAGACAGATGCTGGATATGGATGGGGGATAATGGAGATGAAGGAAAACCATTGAAGCTTTTTGAGCGGGGGGATACTTCAAAGAGAAGTACCACCATGTAGTTGAGCACTAGATTTGCTATAGGACTATTGGTTAATTGCCAAGGTTACCAAGAACATCAAGGCCTTTTCACCAACCGTCCAAAGGACTGACGAACTGACTCAAAACAAACACGCAAGGATTGCCCCAGCACCACACATGAATCCTAGAGGAAGCAGCATGGAAACGACACTGGGTAACCCACAAGCAGAAAAGAAAAATAAACAAAAGACCTGATCAAGACCTTATGCCCAGATTGCCCCATTTGTAGTATACCATGATATGGAAGATCGTGGCAACATTGAGGAGAAAACAAAAAGATTGCTTGGAAAAGATACTTCAAGACCCAAAAGGGAAGATTCCAAATCAAAAGAAAGTGAAAATCCAAAAGAGAACCGTTTGCCAACAAGATGGGTAGGATGAGGTACTAACAGACCAAGATCAGACATGAGGAAAGCTATATCCTACAAGGATCTATCGGAGAGCACCTAAGCCGATGGATATTGGGTGAGTGATGCATCTGGCAAGCTGAACTAAGAAGGTAACACTTTGGTGACAGGAGATCTAGCTAAAGGATGCATTGGAATAGCTAACCAAGATGTGCGATGTGTGCAAGATGCTGATCAAGGAGGAACTGACACAAAATCTGGATAGATACAATGGTACTAAGCTAAAGAGAATGTACAAGCTGAAGGACCAAGATATTTACAAGCTGAAGCTGACCAAGATAGTTACAAGTAGGGAAAAGCTCAGGATGATAGGATAGCGGGATGGTTCGATGTTGTGCAAGATGCAAAAGCTAAGGGTGGGGTGATAGCGAAAGATATGGATTTGGCAGGATGCATCCAATGATGATGAGAAATTTTGTGACCAAGGATAGCTAGAGGAGCAGGATGAGATTGCTAGATAGGATGGTAGATAGCTAGGATTATGATGGATATAAAGAGATGACATTGGGTTTGCATGAGGATAGCCTAGAGCTAGATACCAATGACAAGGGAGGATGGACAAGACAAGATCTCCAAGGAATATAGTGCCCCCAATCAGAAGATAACATGCGGAAGGAGGTCTTATGATGGATGTGATAGGATTGAAGCTAGGATGGAAAAAGCTGAAGGGGCTAGGGAGATGGATGATAGCTGGGATGGTTGGTTGAAGCTGCATGAGATAAGTGGATGGTGTGAGATGGAAGATGGATGGTGGAGGATAGGTGGATAGATTGGAATATGGATTTGGATGTCAAGAGATGACCAAAAGCATGAGGGTGATAGGCTAAGATGGGGATGGCAAGATTACGCATGATGCTTGTTTGCCAAGTTTTCGTCATGGTACTTGTCCAAGGCGCTTGAATTGCCAAGTTTTCACCAGTGGACGCTTTATTTTTCTTTTTTTCTTTTTTTTTTTGACTTTTTGACTTTTTGACTTTGGACTTAGCTGGAATGATTTTGGCTTTCTTCAGCTATTTTTGGCTCATAGTTGTTGGTAGGATGGATGAAAAAGGATTAGATTGAACAAGTGGAATGGTGGGTGGGAGTTTGACAGATAATGGATGCAAAGACATAAGGCTTGTGGGTAAATGGATGAGGAAAATGGAAAGATCATCATTGGCACACACCTTGAGAGGTGATAAAGTAATGGGAAAGATGGTTTTGAGCGAGGTTCAGGAGAAAATGGAGGAAGAGAAAGATAAGGACTAAAAGTAGAGTTGGAAGATGGAGGATGGGAAATTTAGGATAAGAAGCATATGGACTAAAAGTGGATTGGGGGGATGAAGGATGCTTATATGGGGATTTGGATGAATGATGGATGGATGAGGCTTTTTGAGTAGCATGAAAGGATGCCAATTGAGATTTTTCTTTGAGATGCATTTCTTTTATGAGCATCTTGGGTATCCACATGATTTTTGACTTTTTTAGCTTGGGATTTTGTGGCCTCTTGACTTTTTCTTTGATTGGGATTAAATGTTTCTTGTTTTCAACATGTATTTTAGAAGGGACATGTTGAGACTTGGATTTTTGTGGATTTTTGGATTTATGCTTTTGTATTTTGGCATCCAATATGCTTCTATTAGCCATGGGATGGGAACAAGAGCATGGAGGAGATGGAGGGATAATTGATGGAGTGATAGGATTTAAAGGTTGGAAGGGATTCAAGGGTGAGTGCCTTTGATGATCTAGCTGGTGGATTTGAGGGGATGGAAGGATATATTGGAACATA
Source organism: Cupressus sempervirens (assembly GCA_028749045.1). Lineage (NCBI taxonomy): Eukaryota > Viridiplantae > Streptophyta > Pinopsida > Cupressales > Cupressaceae > Cupressus > Cupressus sempervirens. The sequence goes on along the minus strand of CM053783.1, from coordinate 136,677,227 downwards.
GGATATGGATGGATATAATTGCCCAAAATGGATGGAGGGAAGGAAGTATATGGGCCCAAAATAGATGGAAACGGGGAAGGTGGAGGTCCCAAAATAGATGGAGGTGATAAAGGATTCATATTAGGTATGTAAGGACCCAAAATGGATGGAAAGGGTGTGGGATTTAGATAAGGGATATATGGACCCAAAATGGAGGGTTGGAGATAAGGAGTAGGATGAGGGCCCAAAATAGATGCGAAATAAGATGGATGGGAACTTTGGGGTGGAGATGGAAGGACTTGGGACCATGCAGGAATAGCGGGGATACCAACATCTAGAAATACATTTTCATTTCTTTTTTCAATATGATGTTCATTATTTGGAACACAAGATGTGAGTCCATTACTAGCTGAAGGAGTTGGAGCTTCGGATATGATAATTAGTTCTTCTTCGATGGATCTATCATCATGGATTATGGGAGATGTATGATGATGAAGCAGAGGAGATGGGAGGATAGGATCTTGATTTGGGTGGGCTGAGGTAAAGGGATCTTGAGATGGAGTAAGTAAGATGGTAGGATTTAGATATGGAGGGGATGGTAAAAGTGGATCATGTAGGGGAATAAGTGGGATGGCGGGATCTGCTGTTCTGTCGGAGGATATTTCAACATGCTTTTGGACAAGATCTTGACAGGAATGGATGGGAGTGGATGCATGAGGTTCATTATATGGGATTTGGATAATTCTTGGAGGAGGAGATGTGGATGGGATTTGGAGCGATTCGATGGGTGGTGGGATTTTGACACTTGTGGGAAGTGGAAGGATTTTAAGCAATTTGATGGATGGTATGGGGATGGTAGCTATGGGAGATGGAGATGATATTATAGATGGGGAAGCTTCATTACTGACTACTTCACATGGTTGGATTAGATGACATGGCTTATCAACTATTGGAGGTGACTTTTCTTGTATTTCCTCTAGGAAATTCCTTGGAGACTCATGTGTCGGAGGTGGAGGTGGTGGATTGATAGGAATAGTTGGCGTGATGAGGGTGGAAGATTGGAAGCTTGGTTGATTGGGTGATGGAGGAGAAGCTGGGATATCAGATGGCATGACTAGATAGTTTGGAATAACTCTTGGATTTTGGGGGATGGTTGGTGGAAGGCCTCTAAGGCTTTCAATATACCCGTCATAGTCAACAAGATTTTCATCATCATTGGAATAGGAGGTGGCAGGAGCAAGGACAATATGACCGAACACATCATGATAGGTTTGGGATTTCATGTTTTGATGATGAGTTGGATGGGGATGGGGTCTTGCATATGGATGAACACGGAAGCTCATGGTCGGATTTGGATTAAGCTTAGATTTTGGATTGGCTCATGAAAGATTTCCTAGGGAGAGTCAAAGTTGTATGACAGATCTAAGGAGGATTGGCTGGAGATTTTTGGCTTTCCTGTGGATGGAAGACTTTCAAGGGTATGCTATCAAAAAGTGAGAGTTTTGCTTTCCTATGTGCTAGATTTAGTGGTGGTTGTGTCAACTTGAGGATAGACTAATGATCCTATGGGCATGACACGAGATTGACCACTTGTGGATCCCAACCTTTAGCTCAAGGTGATGAGGGATAACAAGTGACAAAGCTAGATTACCCTAGACAAAGCTCTGTCAAAGGGATAACCTTGGTGAGGCTGGTGGATTGGTCGGATTGATTGGATAGAAAATTCTAGCAGAATGACAACAACTCTCTAAAGGCTTGGGTGTGATTTTGGATTGGGTTGCTAGCTGGTTGGGGGGGATGATTTGGATGGACTTTGGATTTGGGATTGTTCTAAAGCAAGGAACTAGATAGATTCAGTTGCAACGGGGGAGCTTGGATGATTTTCTGATGAGGCAGTGACTACACTAAGTATGCCTTGAGCTGGGAGATTTTTGCTTTTTTCTGGGATTTTGACCAAAGTTGGCAAACATTCATTCAAAATCTATGAACAAACAAGCAGACAAAATTTTGGAGCAAGCACGTCAAACACACCAACATCCTAGGAAGCTTTCTACAAGGATGAAATTTTTTATAGCTAGGGAGTCCTCTATATATGCAAGGTACGTGAGGCTCAAATCTGTAGATGAAACCAAAAAGATGTCACACAGCCAAGAGGAGCGGTAACCCACTTCTCCTCTTTCACTTCTCAAGGGTATAAAGTTCCTTGAGGCTTAGCCCGAGTGACAAAATCTTGATTCCAAGAGAGGTGTCTTTGGATTCACCTCCCGATCTTTATACTCCGTCGGAACGCTGGAGTTGAGGTCGTCCCAAGGGGTGATGAAATCCCCAAGTAGGCCTCCTAAAAAGTGTAAAACAAGACCACATACATGATCTTGGGCTTTAAAAGACACACGTTCATTCCAATTGATGATTTAGATTTTGTAAGCTATGATTGAAGACACTTGTGATTATGGCATACAATGTTCATTCTAATTTGACAACATCATCAGCATAATGAAAGTCGAGAGATCGTCAACATAAGAAATGCGAGCGTCATTGAAAATGCGTCAAAACCATGCGATGTTCATTGATTTTTAGGCATTCAAGATTGAGTGTGAGTTTATTTTAAGCCCAAAACAAAGATGTGTGAAACTCGATTGCCAAGCGCGCGCCTGGAGGCCCTCCACATCAATAGTTGTTCAATTTTAGTTTCCAAACTTGAAGTGTGATCGATTTAATCTAGATTTTTGGTCATTTAAAATTTTTGATAAAGTTAAAGCAAACGTTCAAAGACCAAGTGAGTGAGTTAGATTGTGGAACATTTAACACCTTTTTCAAGTAGACCCATCCCCATAAATGGTGCTGAGATTGCAACCAATGGTTGAATTGATGGGTGATTAGAAAAGAGGTGAGTCCAATAAACTACTCAAATTGATTTTTGCAAATTTGTATTTAACTTAACAAAGTCTCTTAAATATCCAAAAATCAAACTTTACCTAAATTGCATGTGGAAAAGAGATTTGTTTTGTTCAATTTTAGAAGCTCCAAATGAAGTGTTTGATATTGCAATGGTTAATTGATCCTTGGCATTCAAGATTGGATTTGTTGTTCTAATCATGCATTCAAGAAAAATTTAATTTTAATCCATAGAATTCAAGAGTGTGTTTAGCAACATGCATTCAAAGACAAGTGATTAAACATTCAAGTTTTTTCCTTTGAGCATTCAAGATTGAGATTTTGTGTGTTGTTTTAAGAACTTTGAAGTGCTTTGTTTTAACCTTAGATCATTCAAGATTGTTTTGGACTCAAAAGTGAAAATGACTCTTTGGACTTTGCTTTTCATTCAAGATTTTGTGTTCTAGTTTGCATGTTTTAAGCCCAAAAATGATATTCCTAGATTGTTTTGATGCATGAAAAACCTAAGAAACATTCAAGATTTTGCAACAAGACATTTGTTTGGAACAAATAACAAAAGTTTTAGGACTCTTAGTTTTCATGAGATTTTTAAAAGAACTTTAAAATATTTTCAAATGAGGTTCATTTTATCCTTGATTGATGCTTTGAGTTTGATTTAGATTTTAGTGTGCACTTAGTGTTGATTTTGAACCTTTTGAAATGGAAACTTGAAGTTCTTTTTAAATTCCCAAAAATGAAGTGTTCCTAACTTTGCATGAATGCATCTAAAACCTTGATGTTGCAAGGATGCAAATGATTAGATTGGTTTAGTTTCACTTGTTAAAAGATTTTTTCTTTTTTGCAAATTTTTAATTTTTTAATGGATTTAAGTATGATTTGGGGGTTCATTTTAAGCACTAAAAAGAAGTGTGTATGATTTTTCTTCCTTAAAAAAAAAATGGCCAAGATCTTCCACAAGAAGAAGAAGTAGTAGATGGAATAAGAAGAATATAGACAAGAAGAGGAAGAAGAATTCCAAGTGCTTTGTCCACCTATAAGCTTGAAAAATCTGCAAATACTATGAGATAGACTATGAGTTCCTTTGTCTTCTTCATGCTCATGTGGACCTACAAAACCAATTTATACAATCCTACCAATCACAAAAACAATCAAAATTAGCCAAAATCAGCAAATGACATACAAAAGTTGACTAAAAAAGCTAATGAAGATGACCTATGCGGGGTCCCACCGGGCGTGCCAAAATGTATATGAGCAATGTTAGTATGCTAATAGAAACCAAATTTAAATAAAGCTTCTACAAACTAAACAAAATTCATAAACTTCAAGATAGACTAAGATGAACTCTCAATTGAGAATATGAGCCATTAATGGGCTCTCTCAATGAGAAGCTCTTTTGTTGAGTAGCTTTGTCTAAATAGATAGGATGTATGCTCAATATGCTTCCAAAGGCTTCAATGGATGATTGTGGATTTTTGGTGTGGATAGATGGCTTTAGTATGGATTTGGCTCTCAAAATAGCATTATAACTTTACTTCATGGATTGTGTTATTTTGCAAAGGGGAAGGATCCAATTTATAGGCAAGAGGCTTGAGGAATTGAGGGCTAAGATGCAAGGAAGGGAAAAAGCTCATGGAGGGCTCAGATTGCATGAGAGGAGAGCACATGGATTGTGCTTCCTTACAGCCAATCAAGGAGTGACACATGTCACATGGTGAGAGGATGGAGGAAATGGGAAGGATGAGTCAACAAAGGAGGCTCAAGGGATAAAATCTTCATAAAGACCCTCATAATGACTTGTAAGAGCAATAAAAGGGCTTGGAAGAGTCATTTATGGCCTAGTGGGCTTCATAAAGTTTTATGGTTGAGATATTTTGAGGGTGATGAGAGAAATTTCGACTTAGACTTGATTAGGAGGGTTTTAAGCTTGCTTAGGCTTGTGCAAATGATTAGAGGATGGATTAGGATGGTTTAGGATTAGCTTAGGGATAGGCAAGTGGATGGCATTTAATGAGGGTGGGTGAAGGAGGAGATATTTTGTTAACTTTGGCTTGGGTTAGTAATTCTTAACCCATGTTTAGGGAATGTGACAAGGTTAGGAGGGGATTAGGATTAGGTTTAAAGACATCTTCTAGAAGAGTCTAGACTTTGGATGAGGATAAAGACTTTCTAGAATAGTCTAGAATTTCCTAAGATGAGGATGAAGACTTTCTAGAAGAGTCTAGAACTTCTTAAGATGAGGATAAATTAGATTTTTAGGAAATAAATAAAGTTTTATTTATTTCAAGGGTTTGGGTTGAGGAGATATTTATTAAAACTTTTTTAATAAACATGAGGATTAATATTTAATCTTAATTAAATATTTTGAGTTGGGATTAGGGGTAGGAAATGATGGGATTAGCCTTTAATTAAAATTAAAGAAGGATTAGAAGATTTTGGAAGAGGTTAGTGGTCTTAAGGAAATTGGCCAAGTTTTGGGCAAAAAATAAATTTTTTATTTATTTTGGGTTTTTTGATCAATTTATTAATTAAATAATTAATAAATAAGGAAATAATGTTTAAATAAGATTTAAACATTTTTGGGAGGGATTCCTTAATTAAATATTTTTAATTAAGATAAAGGGATTTAATGGCATAAAAATTAATTAAATAATTAATTAATAAATAATGATGTCATTAGGACTTTTTCAGAAAATAAAAATACTTTATTTTCTAAAAGTTTTTAGGTGTCTACAATCACATCATCCACAAATTGATGGACAAACAAAGGTGAAGAATATGAATTTAGGGAACTCACTAAGATGTTTGGTTGGAGATAAGATAATGGGATGGGATTTAATTTTTCCACATGTAGAATTTTCATATAATAATTTTATTAATATGAACATTTTAAATCACCATTATAGATTATATATGGAGATTATCCCAAAAATGCTTTTGAATTAAATAAGTTGTACAAAGGAGAGATAAGTAGAGTTGAAGTTGAGGATTTTGTAGAGCACTTGAAGAATATCCATGAGGAGGTGAGGAAGTATGTTACCAAGATGAATGCATAGTATAAGACTAAGGTAGATGAGAAAATGAGGCATAAGGAATTTTAGGTTGGGGATGAAGTCATGGTTCATTTGAGGAAGAAGTGATTTCTAATAGGTACATATAACAAGTTGAAAATGAAGAAGTTTGGACCATGTAAGATAGTGAAGAAACATGATTTAGGAAATGTGTATGAAGTAGAATTTCCCACTGAATTAAATAAATAACCAATATTTAACATTTTAGATCTGATTGAGTATCATGAAAAAGGTTTTTATGATAAGGTCAGAGATGTGCAGTGGAGTATTCCATCGATTACTTCAACTACAAAGGAGATTGAGGAAATATTGGATAGTCGTATTGGCAAAAATATAAGGAACAAGATGTATGAAGAATATCTGGTCAAATGGAAGGACAACCTATAAAAGATTCATCATAGGTGACAATGGAGGAGGTAACCATCATGGTTTTCCTCTAAACACCTGAGACATGATAGGGTTACTTCTCAAATTACCCTAGGTGTTGGATGCAAGAGCATCTTGGGTGCAAGGATGATCTTGTATCACTCAAAAATATTTTTGTTTCAATCTTTTCAATAAGGATATTTTAGTTTAAAGTTTATATCTGTAGAAGCTTACCATTTTTAGTAAGTTTGTAATTGTTAAACTATTTTTCACTACCTATGAAAACTTTTCTAAGCTTTCTTATCATTACTAATTAAGTGAAAATCATTACATTAAGGAAGGTCCATTACTGGTTTAACATTAAAATTTTATTAAATTTATGATGGGTTGAAAAGAGTTGATTTTGAACTATGTAAGTGGAACATTCAAAGTTTTAAGTTTGTGGAAACAGATTATATATACATGTACAAAACATTAATTTATTACATTAGGTAAGAATGTACATTGTGATCAATCCACACAAATTGTTGTGATGTAAAGAAACAAAGATACTTTGAAGAACTTAAAGTTTATTTGATAACATTTTTTAGAATGTTCAAAGTTTAAAATATGAAGATATGCATATACATTATTCAATTATAAACAGAAATAGGGAGATTTTTTTCGGCATTGCCTAATTGCAATCGGTTTGCTTGAGATAATTAATGAAGTCCCTAGGTCCTTGCATCATTACAACCACATGTTGAAAAAACAACAAAACATAGGTCAATTGTATGAATAACTAAGTTTAGGAATACAACTCTAAACTATTCCTAGTTAATTCTAAATAATTAAATAATATATACACATCAGATGATGAAAATAAAAAAGGAGAAGCAATCATGAAGTAAAAGAGGTCCATTTTTTTATGCTAACTAGTTCTTGAGTGTACAATTACATGTATGAAGGTTTTAGGTTGTTGAAGGATCATGCATAAATTACATGCAATATGAAGCCTTTTGGATGAAATTTGTAGAGGCCAAGACTAAAGATAATGAGGAGACTCTTTAAGGGACATGCATAAGTTTTAGGTATGAAACCTTTCAGTTGAATCATAGAGCTATTGAAGATACACAATTGGATGTGAGGCTCTTGAAAGGACACAACTTTTGTTGTAAAATATTCCTACCATAAATTTGTAGATTTTAGACACAAGGGTTCAAGAAAAGTATAATAGGAAAAGGCTACATGTGCATCTTAAGGTTATTGCAAAGTTTCAAAAGGTAATTTTCATCTTTGATGGTGATCTCATGGTATAAATTTTGGTGTGTGTAGAAACAAGTGATCAATGTTATATGTTGAGCATAAGTTGTCAAATAGTGCATGTTGAGAGAAATATATAGTACATGTCAAGCATTAGTATGTGCCAAGTAAATAGTTTGTGTCAAGTAAGTAGTTTGTGTCGAGTCACTCAAGTGTCAAGCATATAGTTGATGCTAAGTAATTCAGGTGTCAAGTCATTTAGAGGTCAAGTTACAACATAGAAGATACAATAGATGTCAAGCATCAAAGGCTTCAAGTGTCGAGTTAAATAGGTTTTGACATAGTTGTTTGTAATGGCACAAACTTCTATGTAAACCATTTTTTAGTCAACTTAAGGATTTTTTTTGTGATTCTAGATGATAAGAATGAATCTATATTGAGGATCCTTATGCAATACATGCAACCAATCAATTAAAGGGATGATTTGAGAAAAAATGGGTGAACAACAACCCTTGATTCATACCTAACCCTAAGTCACCTAGGTCTTCTTAAGGAAGGTAAACCCTAAAACATTGTATGTACAAAGAAAGAAGTTTCAATGCACAAACAGTGCATTCATGGTGGCTAAGGAGTTGTAAATTGATATATGAGTTATAGAATTAGTTAGAGGAGAATAAAGGAAAGAAGTTAGAGGATAGAAGTGATACAGTAGATTAGAGAGGATCAAGAATACATGCAAAGTGGTGATATGTTATCTAGCAACATAGTGTTAATCATAGGATTATTACTGAGACATTCTAATAGGTGAATTAGTTAAATCTCTTAATAGAGTAGTCCTAATAAGCTACTGTAAATCCTTTAGTAGGGTTCTTACTTCATTGTAACTTTAAGTCCTTTAATCAAGCACACTTCTAACAGGGTATTGAAATCCTTTAATAACAAAAGATCTAAATATCTTGTAAGCCTTTAACAAGGTAGACTTTTCACAAGGTAGATCATAGTTTATGATCAAACATTGTAACCTTTATTGGATACACTTTAAAATTGTAGTAGTGAAGATTTGTGGGTATCATCCCCACCCCATTTTTTCTTTCTCATTGGAGGGTTTTTGGGTAACCAAATATCTTGTGTCATGTGTGTTGAATGTTTATTGTTTTCATGCTATGGATGTACATGCTTAGTTTGGTATTTTAATTTACATGCAAATTGTGAGATGGATGTGTGGTGAATTATTTTATGGTTAAATTTATGAAGGAATGATTCATTCCCCCTTTCAGTTTACTTGCGCTCTTTATATTTCCAACAATTTGTATCAGAGCCTTGTTCTGAGGAAAGATCTTGAAGATGGAAGTTTGCAAGTTGGGAAAAGTCATTGAGAATCAGAAGATTAAAATCTGGCTTGTACTACATTAGCTAAATGAAGCAAGAGATGAGTTGAAGTGTTCATTAAAGAGAAGGAAAGAGATAACTATTAAAGAGAATGACACACATTATTAATAGATTGACATTATTGAGTTGTTTGTAGATGGAAACACAAGTGAATTTGATGTAGTAGTTGTAGATTTAATGGAAAAGAATGGTGCCCTAACTTAAGAGGTCATAAATCTTAACATATAACAAGAAGTCCAATCAATATTTCTATGTGAGGTGACTGAGTAGAAAAAGAAAGTTGAGGAAGATAAAGTCATGATTGAAGATGAAAAAATGATATTAACCAATAGACTAGAAGAGAAGATGTCTGAGGTAAATAGGATTGCTCACATGCAATTGGAAATAATGAATCAAATGATGATTACCAATAATGAACTGAATGGAAAGGATATTGAGATCACAACCCTGAAATTACAAAATGAACAACTGAGGAATGATCTGAAAAGAGAAAAAGAATTTTTTGAAAGTTTCAAAAAACCTAATGAAGCCATCAAGTATTTTGAGAAGATGATGAGATATCCTATATCTAATGATGATACTAATCAATTGGACTATACCAGTACTAAAGAAGGAGAATCATTTAAAAGTGGTGAACAAAGAAACAACAAAGGTAGGAAAGACAAACCTACTTTTCATAATTATGGAAAGATAGTTCATACAACAAATGTTTGCAAGAGCATCAATGCAAATCAAAACCCTAAGAAGAAATTCATGGCTAACTATCATAAGTGCCATAAGCAAGGACATCAGGCACATGAATGCAAGACCAAGACTACAAGTATACAAAGATTTGAAGGTTATTGCTATAGTTGTAAAAATTATAGACATAGAGAATATGAGTATAGATCCAAGCCTAGCTGGTCATCAAACAAGAAAACTAATGTAAACCATACTCATAGATCTTGAAATTGGGATTATAATACAAGGTATAATTATCACTATTGTCAAGAGTATGGAAACGTTGCTAAGAATTTCCTTAGAACACATTTCATAAGTGACTACAGTAGATGGTTGAGTCAAAATACATGTTTTAGATGTTTGAAGACTAGTCACATTAGTAGAAATTGTCCAAAAAGTCAAGAGCACCTAGCAGTGAATTTAATAAAGGAAAACGAAAGGTTGATATTGAAGAATTCAAAGTGCAGATGAACAAAACATGGAAGAAAAAGGAAGATTGTAGCACATCAAGTTCAGATGGGATCACTTCATCCAATGGATCAGGTGATCACATCACCCCCAACTAGGAAATTAAGAGGTATGTGTGGGACTGATATTTTAAAGTTTATATATACACCAGTTGCAAGGATTTAGTTCTAAAAAGGTCATATATGCATGAAGTAAGATGCAAAGTATTGGTTAGAACTTTAAAAAAATCTATAAGTTTTACTGTTGTTGTTGAGTAAAAATTTAGTTAATGTGAAGCTATCAAAGATGATAGTGTTGGTTGAGCTCACTATGGTTGTCAAGAATGATAGAAATTACGTGGAAGACAAGTGAATCAAAATTACTATTGGAGTTGGGTTTATAGATGTGTAAGCATTGAGCATTTATTGCTAAGTTTCAAGGGCTATGTGGTTGATTTTTGACTCATTTGTAATCATTCAAGATTGAAGAAAGCACTAAGAGCTTAAGGAAAATTGAGTTGAAGGATTCAAGCATTTGTGAACTAGATTCAACTACTGCTCATCACCAATGATCAGATTCAAAGGGTTATTGTGTGTCAAGTTACACTATCTAAATTATCGCAAACCTAGATATTTTAAATGGTGTCTAGTTCTTCTACTATGGTTTGGAAGGAAGGAATGGAAGTTTTGAATGTTCAATTTATAAGTAATGAAGTTAAACAACCATCTTTTAGAGCTATTGCCAAGATTGCATACAAAGAAGATCCAACTCATGTAATGATACCACAATAGGTTTTGATGACACAAGATGTAATATGTTGCTACACGTGTAAGGTTGGAAGTATAGGAGACATGGAAATAAGATATTTGTATAGCCAACTAAATTTTGATGGAGTGTTGAAGGAAGAAAACAAAATTGTTGAGAGAAAAGGGTTAACCTATGTCCTAGATTTCCCAAATGTATTCAAAATAGAATGGATTAAGATTGTGTTGAGTAGAATACATGTCCACTCTGTATGGTTGGGAAATGGGCCTATCAAAATCACCAAGAGAATAATTCAATGAGCAATAGTGTATCCTACCCTATACAAGCCTAAGACCGTGCATAATGATGCAAAGGAGGTAATTGAAAAGAACACAGGGGCTGTATGGAACAAATGAGGGATGAAAATTGACATAATTTTAGATCCCCTAATTGCATTTGCAATGAGAATTATTGCTCACAAGTTCTTTCAATCTAGCAAATTGAACAGTGTTTCCTATAGAGTTGTGGATTTGGGCTACAAGATAGTGAAGAAGGATCACTCTTATGATCTTTCCAAGTTACAACTCCAGTAGTTATTAGAAAATTGGGAGTCATAAGAAAGACTAAGAGTGCACAATGTAAATTTAGTTCATTACTAGTTTGCATAAACTTCTATGTGCAAAACACATTTCCTTCATTTGGCAAAGTTTCTTGAAAGACCAATATGTCTATTGCAACAAAAATTAGAGATTTCATTGAGAAACTTGAGGATGCTTTTGAGACTATAATGACAAGCTATCTTGAAGACTTTAAGAAGTCTATGGAGCTAAGACTGAGAATACCAGTGTCACTTATGGAGAAATAATATGATGATGTTTGTTTTCTTGTTGATATTGATTTCACTTATTTTCAAGCATCTATTCCTAGGGTTAGATGTCTTTGGCCATTACCTTATGAAACCAATGTGGATGAGGCATTAGCAGCCTTCACAACATTATTAGTAGAGGAAGTTGACAAGAGTACAACATCATTTGAAAGTTATGAGGAAGCCAAATCTAGAATCACAATAGATTTGAAGACAACTTCAATAGTAGAAAGAAAAATAAAATGGTGAAGAAGCTTAAAGAAAGATTTGGTGAAGGGGGAGAAGAAGAAGAAGATGAGGATGAGGATGAGGATGAAGAAGACAAGGTCAAGGAGAAGACTAACAAGAAGAGGAAGTGGAACAAGATGAAGGTGTCAAGGGAGAAGAAGCCAGTGAGGCACCTAAACTTATAGAGAAGAAGAAAAGAAAAGACAAGGAGCCTATAGTGCAAAAACCAAGAAAGGTTGGGAATCCAACACAGAAAAAGCTAGTAGTACCTATCATGAAGGCTAGCACAAGGGCTACTACTAAGAAAACTCAAGAAATTTAGAAACCTAAAGGCAAGAGAGCTAGAACAGCTACCAGGGAAGATGAACTTGAGCAAAGGTAGAAGAGAAAATATATAGCTCTAGCTAAATTAGATGAGGAGAGGATTGAGTTAGATGAAAATAGTCAATTTCAAGTGGTAATCCACAATCCCTCTTCTAATTTGGACAAATTGTGTGATAATATCAAAAACAATGTTGATTTATCAGGATTCACACATGTTGAGTTTGAAAAACTTGGTAAAATAGAAATGAATAAGGTTGAAGAATTTGTATATAAGATGATGGCCACATTCAAGAAAAATCCAATTGAGACTACCAACTCTTTACCCAAAGTTCTATATGAAAAATTTGAGCAAAGATGGCAATTCAATTTAAGTACTAAAAGGAATATTAGGGAGACTACTCTTGCCAGAGTAATGCCATAATTAGACAAGTTATCTATGAAAAAGGCCATTAATAAATACAAGGAGGGATTTTCTCCTAGATATAGAGCCTTCAACATTTTGAGGAATAATATTGAAGAGGTTGTCAAAAAATGCACCCAATTATGGAAGGTTATCTATGGGTTGCAGATAGAACAAGATACTGAGAAAGCACCTGAATAAGTAGGTGAAGAAAAAGATGAGCAAAAAGTTATAGAGGTTACAAAAGATGAATATGTCAAGGATGGACATGAGGGAGGCATTGAGAATGAAGTAGATGTAGTGGCAACAGTCGATGAAGAGCAACAATAGGATTAGAATGTACCTAAGGTGCAAATGTCAAGTGTCAGTCCCCCTCATGTGGACCAAGAAAGTCAAAAGGATATAATCAAGATAAAGGATGTTTCTAAAAATACCATTTAGAACATCAATCCTTTAACAGAGGATGATCTGAAAAAGATTCTATAAGATTCAAACTTAGCTACTAAACTTTGCACTAATCATGTCTTAGTAAGTATAGATGAGATTCATAAAGTATTAGTAGGGGAGAAACATGACACTATTACATCTAGTGTACCGCTAACACTTGTAGAGGTAAAAGATCTAGAAGAACAATAGAGTATTACCAATACCACTCATGTTTCAATTCCAATTGTGGTATACCAAAGGAAGGACAAAATGACATCAAGTGTTAGCACTTTAGTGCCAAATATGCCAATGCAAGCAACATTAACAAATGAGAAGGATAGGACACTAGTCCAAGTAGAGATCAAAGATAAAGAGAAAAATAGGATAGAAGAGTTAGTTTTGGCTACAAAACCATAGGAACAAATAGTCATTTAGACATTGGTTGCTCTACCAATCTCTGTAACCCCTATTCCTAGCCAAACTATTCGCAGGTCAAGTATAGAAGCTACACCACTGCAATAATCAAGGCCTAGTCCTAGTGTATCTAAGGTTGATGAAGGTACATCTTATGGAGATGTCAATTTAGATGATATGATTGAAGTACCAAAGTTTGATCTAGCATCAATCACCATTGAGAAAATGAGCATATTGCAAGAGGCTCTAGCAAGGAAGAAGAATCAAGAGTTACTAAGAAGGGAGCGCAAGCAAAGACAAGTGCTATGTGACATCAAAGACATTTCTTGATGCATTCAACCTCCTAGAACCCAATGTAGATAAACTAGCTATTGAGCAACCAGTGAATATGGTGGACAAAACCAGTGATGCAAATCTAGACACCAATACCAAACTTTGGGAATGGTCTAAGAAAAGGTTTCTTACAAAGGTGGATGAAAATATTTCTAGTGTCATTGCACTCAAATAGGTTGATTTAGCAACCAAAATGGAAGATGTGAGGAAGGTGTTAGAGAATATATTTTCTATATACACAAAGTTGTGTAATGTACCCCTGTTCACACAAGAAGTGTAGAGACACATTGACCATCTGGAGGGAGATTTGAAGAAAAAAGGTATCATTCTACAACAGTCTCCTAGTCAAATTCAGTCTCATTTTAGAAATTTGTTATCATCCCAAGGTTAGTTAGTTGCACTACATGCACAAGATGCAAATATTCAAGCTACTTTGATCAGTATTCAAGCCATGTTGACCCTACACATGGAAGTGTTGCACAAGGAACTAGCATTTTTACAAATATTAATGAACAAAGATCCCATCTTTCTACTCATGAAGGCCTAGTAGACCCTGCTGTTAAGCTAGAGTTCAAATTCAATCACTAGAGGTAGCGTGGAACAACTACAATGTAGCACTTAAAATCATAATGGAGGTCCATAAACCATTTCTAGATAAACACACTATTCATGTACCACCTATGATATAAGTGTCAAAAAGGGGGAGAATGAATTTTGATGATGAGAGAGAGAGAGAGAGAGAGAGAGAGAGAGAGAGTAAACAAGTTTTGGGGGAGAAAAAACTAAGGGGGATCAGTACAGAAATAGAGCACAGTAGTACAATAGATTTACTTAGTAGGAGTATTCGAATTTAGTATTTAGATTCACAAAAGAAAAATCAACTCACGGGAGTTATAAAATTTTGTAAGTATGACTAATTAAGTCACAAGTTTTGTAAAATTTTGAAGTTTTGAAATTTTTTATGTAAGTCAAGTACTGAATAGAGATTATATGAGTTATGCTTTTACATGAAAGATATTCATACATGACCAAGTGTTTTTTCCACTCATGTCAAAGGGGGAGATTGTTAATCTTAGATTGGTTTTGACAAATAAGTGACAATATACTTAAGTCATTTACTAGAAAGAGATTAGTTCATGCCGTACAAGTAATGTATGCTAAGCATAAGTTGTCAAATAGTGCATGTCGAGCGAAATATATAGTATGTGATAAGTATTAGTGTGTGTTAAGTAAATAGTTTGTGTTGAGTCACTCAAATGTCGAGTTGTTGTGGTTCCACAATGCACACCCATTTCCCAGTAGGAATGGGGACCCCCTACTTTTTTCAAATCCCCAGATTCGCAATTCAGGATCTGGGAATTTTAAAGAGTCAAAAAGGAAAAATTGAAAAAACCAAAAAATTGAAAAAATTGGAAAAATACAAAAAATATAAAATTTGGAAAAATTTAAATATATATATAATTATTATTTTTAATTTTTTTTTGCGCACCTACACACCTGACATGATGCACGGGGGACGCACCACCTAGGGCAGATCATGCACCCCAAGGGTGTGCAGAGTTATATAAGCCCCAGCCTCCCTCCCAACATCTCACCATGTTTTCACTTTATGTTTCATTGCCTCTATGACAAGTGAAACCACGCCCTCTAACTCCAGCTTCCTTCATGTGTGCACCCACTGCGCTTTCGCACCTCAAACAGGTGTACATTTTACTTTGGCTCCCCTGTGCACCACCATGTGTGCATGCCTGCACCATGCACACCTCTAAACCACTACACTTGTGTCATCGTGTGCATCGTACCACCATACACCTTGTGCTATGAACCTTATAGCCTGCACTTGTTCACCACTCCGCAGTTTGCTCCACACACCTGAGGGTGCAACCCTCATCGTGGCACACTTCACCACATGTAACTCACCCACACACACCCTCCTGTGCACCCCACAAATGTTGTGCTACGTGTGCATCTTTGCACTACACATGTACCAAAGCCCCTCCCCACACAAACGAAACACAGCATCACATGGGCCCTTCACCACACATACCACTGGGCTTCACTGCGCATGCACCTCACTAACCTACCACATTTTTTTTTTTAAAAGATTTAAAAACTTGAAAAAATAATAATAAATAATAATTAAAAATAATAATAATAATAATAATAGTATAAAAAAAGAAAAAAGGAAAAGGGTGCATTTTTTTATTTTCATAAAATGGGGAATTGAATTTTTTTTGTGTTTTCTAAAAGTTTTTATTTTGAACTAATAGATGTCTTTTTGTGTCAAATAGATATAATGGCATCCACATCTAGAGAGAAAATGGCACCTAAGCCCATTGTGTTCAAGTTCCAAGGTGTGCCATCGAAGTCAAGGTTCCAATATGACTATGTAGAAATCAAAGACACTAATTTGGGACATACTGACTTGGGATAGTTCCTTAGAATCTACAACAAACCCATGGAGAGATCTGCTCTGGTATTTTCCTTAATCTAGTCGGGGTTGGTGAGTGTAGCTTTACATCTTGTATCAGTGCAATCAACATAGTTGATCATGACGCTAGCTCAACACTTTGTTCCTAAAGAAAGAGTGGTGGAGAGTGTGATAGGATAAGGGGTTCTTGACCTCCGACCCGACAACATTGAAAGGGTCTTCCATCTCGTAGATCAATTCATAAGACTCTCCTATGAAGTAGCAGAGAGGTGGTCTAGGGAACACATAAAGGAGGCAACAAGCATCATTCAATCCTCCTATCTCATTGAGAAGACCCCTCTAGGAAGAATAATAAGAAAGGTGGACATGACTAGGGGATACATGAAGGACGATATTGGCTATTCTATCATTCTTCTAAGTAGAGTCATGGGTCTACCAGTAGCTGGCCACCTTAGCACTTTCATGGTCAATTTCATTGAAATAATCAAGACGATGAAGATGCCACTGGACTGGGCCACCACATTAAGTGAAAACTTGTGTGAGTAATTGGGGGCAGTCAAAGACAAGAAGAATTTCTATATGACTTCTTACATGTTATATCTGCTAGCAACAAGGGCCACCAATTACCCTGGATTGTACAAGAGAGGCAATATGCAGGATCCTAATGCCTAGCCCTACATTTTCTACCCTCAACTAGTGAGGAAGAAGCTCTCAGCACAAAGCAAGCAATACAGAATTGTGAATGATGCATTCATCTTTGTGGTCATCCAATTCATAAAGGGTGATTATGCAAAGAGGTTATCTGCTAAGGCAATAACATAGTTAATAGCTCTTGGGGACTATTACATCCAGTTTAAGACATTCACATATCTATGGGTAGCTGGTGCCTCTATCAACCCTAAAAAGCTCCCTAGATATCTAAGTGACAAACTAGTTTTGTTGGAGATTGCATGGTAGATTGAGTCTGCCTATGACAAGGTCAAGAGGTAGAGGAGACCATGTTGGACATGGCCCTTGATCATAGGACCATACTAGGTGAAACAGAAACAAGATATTATGTCCTTTGAGTGGGAGTAGGAACATTATCCCTTAGATGAATACAGCTCTCCCTAGCCCTATTTTGATAACATTGGCAAAGTGGAGAGTCTGGCTGGTAAAGAATTCCATCTTGAGGAGGTTGTTGAAGACCATTGGATGAACGCAACAAATGACTATGATGACCACATAAGGGACTATTGTAGGATGACTTTGTATTTAGTAGAGAAGCCTCTCAAACTAAACATTTCAAAGGAAATAAGGCAACAAGATTTCAAGGAGCTGTTGGACCCCCTGTTCAACTTGGATAAAATTGGAGAGAGACCCATCATGAATGTCGAGGTTGACTTGGAGGAGGACGGTGATATTAATCATCAGGCAAGGCATGTTGTCAAAATGATAAACGATTGGATCAAGAAGCCTTTTCAACGTGATCCAATACCTAACACAGTGATCTTTCACGCTCAAGCTTGTCTAGAGAAAGGTAGAGGGAAGAAAGTTACAATTCTTACCTTTGCAGCCTAGTCTCCCATTAGGCCAGAGATACTATACCAACATGACCACCTAGTTGGATATTATCATCCTCCAGAGAGGCAAGGAAAGAACAAAAGGAAGAGGACCTCCCCTTAAAGGATTGAAACAGAACAGGGTGAAGCGCAAGCACCTTCCCAACAGCACGAAGAGAGTGTACAAGGGTCCAAGGATACTGGAGCTACTCAAGTCCAAGATGACCCTCAATTGCCTCCCTTTGTGCCCATCTAGTTAGACGAGGGAGAGAGTTAGCAGGTTTCCATTTCTCCTTGACAAGAAGAGCCAGCATCCCCTTCAGCCTCTACAAAACAAAATAGGATTAAGATCTGAGTGAAGAAGAGGCAAAGGGTGACTAAGAGAATGGTGCCTTTCCCATCTGTTCTTGAAACCATTCCAAAGGGAGAAGATGATGAAGAAGAAAAAGAAGAGGATGAAGAGGAACAAGTGCCCCTGTAGAGAAAAACCCAGCTAGCTAGAGCCACAGAGAAAGAAAGGAGGAGTACATGGGCACATCACCATCCACCCAAGAAGGACCCATGGAAGTCTCTTCTTCTGATGATGAAGTACAATAGTGGGTGGATGAGTAGAGTGAGGAGGGTGATGAAATTTTTGAAATGTCAAATTTTGATTTTATGCCCATGGGAATAGAGCTAGTTGGGGATAAGATTAGGGATACCTCTACAAGTGAACCCCAACAAGAAGATTGGATGCAGATGCCACCAAACTCATAGGTTCATGATCTTACTCCCCCATCTCCACCACAAATCATGGTGGTAGATAAAAGCTCAGTTACTCCTCCACCCCAGAGTTCAAAAGAGGAACAAGTTCAAAAAGAACCATCACAAGAGGGACAACTAGAAAAAATGGTGACCGATGAAGTGTCAAAGGAAGGACAAATGGTGGAATATTCTCAACCACCTTCCCAAGACACCAAGGTCCAAGCTATAGGGTTTGCTAAAATAGAGGCCACAGAAGAATAGCCCTCAAAAAGGGAAAGTACTCCAAAGAGGAGCGATAAGGGGAAGGCGGTAGTAGAACATACTCCTTCATCTTTGAGAGGCATGTCTTCAGCTGAGCACATCCCAAGATGGCACTGGAAAGAAATAAGGAGGAGTACCAAACCTCAATTCCACGCTGATGAGGACATTTTTGAGATTGCTAAGATTTTGAATGAACCTGAGTCCCCATTGCATGAGGCAAGACCATTGGTGTTTGTTAATAATACACAGGACCAGGAGTTGTTCGCACAAGTGGTTGTTCCTACTAAAGACACAGATGTAGAAAGCCTCAGTCCCCATGATTATCAAATCAAAGAGGTTATGCTTGGGAAGCCCACATGGGATACAACCTAATTAATGGTGACCATGGGAATTAAGGAGGTATTCAAGAGCATGGAATGGGAAGAGGTCAAACTCTAAACACTTCGAAGGAAAAATGAGATCCTAAGGTGATATTTAGCCAAAGTGGTTGGCCCTCTTGATCCTAATCACCCCAATGATTCATTGAACACCATTCATAGAGAAGGGGTGTTGTACATGTGGATCCATTTTTGAAAGCCTGTCAACAGTGGTAGGAAGTTTTGAGGATAAGGGAAATTTAATTATTTAGGGGAACCTAAAGTTACTGCATGCTATACAAGAGAACGTGAATAAAATGGTAGTGATTTTGAAGCAGGACTTTAGCATTATGGATGAAGTAAGGGCCTAGAGCAAGGACTTACAAATTTTTTAGGCAATAAAGGGGCAAAGGTATAGAGTTTTGGTAGATGTATACACTGCAGAAGAGTTAGATTTAATTGATGATTGGATAGAAAAGATCACTGATAGGAATACAGTAATGGAAACATTACATGTGGAAATTCATAGGCTCAAGGATCAAGCCTGAGAGTAAATTTTAGAAGCAAAGAAACATTACAGCAATGCTTGCTTAAGAATTTTTGAAGATGAAGAACAGAAGAATTTATTACCTCTAGAGGTATTAGTAGAAAGTTTTAAGAAGATTTTTGAGGAAGCTGCTAGTGATGAAGATATCCGGCAAGCATTCATAACAGAAGAAGCTTTGCTAGAATTGGATACCAAACTCAAGGATTTTGCTGACACCTGAATTGAGGTAGACAATTATAGGTAGAAGGTCAAGGATAAATATGAGGCTTTAGATTTACCGGATGCAGCTAAAATTATTGAGATTATAGAGAAATTCAAGGGTAGACATCCAAACATAGCTTTGGGGTGAAGAAGAACAAAACCCAGATGCCAGAATTTCAATTTCAACACTCAGTAAAATTTTGAAATTTTGGACCATTTTGAGGTGCACAACTCCGTAGGTCCACAGGTTCACATTTAAGAGGCTTCACCGATAGTTAACTACCAGTTCCAAAAATAGAGCTTTTCATGCATAAGAAAAGCATTCTGACAGTAGTTTAACTCTGATAAACGCCTAGTGAAGGATCAACTTTCATTTTTAGCACTTCCAAACACTTCCACTTTGACTTAGAGCTTTCTCATTCTTTCTTCTCTCATAATTCTTTTTTTTGAACATGTAAAGGCTCATGCATCCAATTAATGAATAAAAAATGGATGGGGTCCTTCTTAGCACTAGTTAGATTGTTAGTTTGTATACAATTAGTTTGTTTTATTAAATTAAAAGCATTTTATTGCATGAAGATATCTCTCACTCTCAACACAAATTGAGGAGATGATTTCTTATAAATACCCCATTGTAATATGTAATGAACGTCGCCATTATTTTGCAATAAAATTATGCTTTTGGTGCTCGCATTTGGAGTATAGTAATTCTTACCTGAATGTGTCATATTTTTTTGTGAATTTATGTTCATGGGATTATGATCGAGCAAAAGGTTTATTACTTTTTTTCTGGTTGTGCATTTCATTAGTTCTGGTGTTTATTATGGTTTAGACAAATTCTGTTGACATCACTAAGTTTTCTCACAACCGATTGCATCAATGGAATCAGGGAAGTGTTGCTCCTTCTTTCATTGGTTATTTACTGATCTCTTTGAAAGCTTAATTCACAGATGTGTCATTCTCCATAGCTTATGTCTGTTAGGAATTTTCAATTTCATGTTATTTTCTTTCAAGTTTTGTTATTTTCTTTGCTAACCCCTTGTTAGAGTAGGAATTCATACTAGTTGCATTGTTAGATTGCATTCATAAAACAAAATATATATAAAAACATAGTTCTTTTGTGTGTTATTTTGAAGCAATGTGCGGATTCTTCATCTCATCCAAAATCAAAATGAACCAACAAAGGCCTCCTTGTGAACAATCACATTTATCTTCTACTAAACGGATTCTAGTAGATCACGAGATCAACCCGAAACCTTAGAATTGATTCACAAAATCAGCTTTTCAAGAAAGGAGTTTGCAAGAATTCCTATCATTTAGCATCGTGCATAATGACAGCTCAACACGAGCAAATAGTTAATGCTGAGTGATTCAGATGTCAAGTGATCAACGGATGTCAAGTCATTCAGAGGTTGAGTTACATCATAGAAGATACAGTAGATGACGAGAATTAGAGACTTCAAGTGTCAAGTTAAATAGGTTTTGACATAGTTGTTTGTAATGGTACAAACTTCTATGTAAACCATTTTTGAGCTAGCTTAAGGATTGTTTTGCAATTCTAGATGATAAGAATAAATCTATATTGAGGATCCCTATATTTAATACATACAACCAATCAATTAAAGGGATGGTTTAAGTAGAAGAATGGGTGAATTACAACCATTGATTCATACCTAACCCTAAGTCTTCTAGGTCTTCTTAAGGAAGGTAAATCCTAAAATATTGTATGTACGAAGAGAGAAGTTTGCATGTGCAAATAGAGTATTCATGGTGGCTAAAGAGTTGTGAATTGAGATATGAATTGTAGAATCAGTTAGAGGAGAACAAAGGAAAGAAGTTAGAGGACAGAAGTGATACATCAGATCAGAGAGGATCAAAGATACTGGCAAAGAGGTGATATGTTATCTAGTAATAGAGTGTTAATTGTAGGACCATTGCCAAGACATTATAATAGGTGAATCAGTTAAATCTCTTAACAAAGTAGTCCTAACACGCTATTATAAATCCTTTAATAGGGTGCTTACTTCATTGTAAGTTTAAGTCCTTTAATTAGGCACACTTCTAACATGGTGTTGAAATCTTTAACAGGGTAAGATCTAACAATCTTGTAAGCCTTTAACAAAGTAGACCTTTCACAAGGTAGATCATAGTTTATGATCAAACATTTAAACCTTCATTGGATACACTTTACAACTGTGGTAGTAATGATTTGTGGATGTCAAACCCACCCCATTTTTACCTTCTCATTGGAGGGTTTATGTGCAACCAAATATCTTGTGTCATATGTGTTGAATGTTTATTGTTTTCACACTATGGATGTACATGCTTAGTCTGGTATTTCAGTTTACATGCAAATTCTGAGATGGATGTGTGGTGAATGATTTTATGGTTAAATTTTTGAAGGACCGATTCCCCCCACCTCCCTCTTAGTTTACTTTCCCTATTTGTATTTCCAACACTATTATAAAATCTATGAGGTTTGTGAAAAGCATGAGTTTTTCCAACAAATGTGAGTTCACAAAGGGCTTGCAATTTGACAACAAGCATTTAAGATTGATCTAGTCTAGAAAAGAATATCAACATTCATATTTTGAAGGGGTTTGAATACTAAAGTTAAGTTCATAACAATAAGGTATCAATACAGCTATTTTTGAACTTTCTAAAGAAAAAAAACCCTTCAATACACCTTGGCGTATTAAAAAAACTAGAGTGTATGAAATTTTAGTTATTTAGAAGATCACATAAAAGTTGAAGTTTTCACAATGGCCTGCATAGGGCTATTTTATTTATTGAAAGAGGTGAAAAGTACATTATTCTTATTTTCAAATGAATATTATTTTGTTTCAAGGAAGAGCTTCAAAAAAAATGCAAGAATATTAGTATTAAGCAAAATATCAAGACAAGCATATTGCTTGGGGATTTCTGGGTATGTAAGGGTGACTCTAAAAGATCAAGTTTTGGATTTTGTCCAAAACAAGGTGAATTAGATTCCATCATGAGTAAAATTATTATAACATTGAATAGATAAGAGATACTAGTTTTTTATGAAGGCAGCTTCATACAATTGTCAATTGAATCAATGGAAATATGAAGTTCAAACAACATTTTTAAATTAAATGAAAAAAAGAAGGAAATGGAGTTGAAATTTTTAATTTAATTGCTAATAGAATGAAAAGGGAAATCATTATCTCATTAAAAAAAAAAGAGTATTTAATACTTTAAGACTTTAACAGCTAAAGGATCAAGACAAAGTCACGGTAATGGATTTTAGACCCTCATCTTTACTTTCACCAAGTATACATCTGTTAACTTATGCAATATTTATTAGCATCAATTTATAATAGGTGAAGATTATTAGATCTGCCAACAATATAAATTTAATCCTATATACAAAGATGTAGGAGGTGAAAAAAAATGACTTAATGCATCAAAGATATAGTCACTTTCAATATGATTGTTATAACATGGTAATCAACGACAATAATAAGCAAGAAAGGACAATATCATCTTCTTTTATAATACAAAGAGAATGAAGCTAATAGTCATTCATGATTGTTCTTTATTGGTCATCATAATAAGAATAATAATTGTTGAATTAAGAAGGTACAAATGTAACAGTGAATTTTTCCAGCTCATGACAGGTGGCATTGAGATCATATAAATTGAAAATGATTTCAGCATATAACAGAAAGAGAATATGTGTATGGATGTTCAAAGGAAAGGATGCAATCTAAAGATAGAAATTCCAAATCAAATGTTTTACACAGTTCATTGAAAGAGGAGCGAAACATTTATTCTAAAGACAACACACACTGGGAAGTTCACAAATGAAATCTACAACTAAGAGAAAATACAAAAGGCCATACTTATAAAAACTTGGAAAGGAACCCTAAAATTAAAATAGTACCATTGCATACATTTAAATAAAGTGAATACAGACTTGCAACTTATTATGCTTTCCTGCCAATAATGGATGCCTTATATTTGGCATACTATTTCGGCTAGTCTCGTAATGCCTATCAAAGTCCAGCCAGAGTTAGAGATATGAAAGTTTCAATGCATGAGTTCATTAATGCAAATATCCAATCATGATTCATAACAGAGGTCTTCCAGTGAGTAAATTTAGAAAGAAATAATGGACTCAAATTTTTAAAAGGTTACGAGGCTGATTTGAAGGCAGGAGATCTAGGGTTATTCATGATATATAAATTAAAAGATTATGAATCTGGTAAAATAATAAAATAAAATAAAATCCACACAAGATCCAACTTTTTATCAAAAGTCCAGATCATGATATTTTAAATCAAAGAATAAATGGTGTAAATATATTATGATCAAAGAAAATAATCAACAAATATATATATGCAAACAATAGAGAAAGTGATTGGAAGGAATATAACGAGTAAACGAATATTTTCCCTCATCCAAAAAGAGAAGCAGAACTAATATACAGTAGGTAAGTAATAAATTCACACAGGTCATTGTCCATTGCACACAGATATAATAAGTGTTATGATTTATGGGGATATTTTTAGCATACTGAATGTTCCTCACAAAGGAAGGCAACGTTTAAAAGGTCCCAAGAAATTTAAACACCCAACACTACAAAGTTTGCAGCATGAACAACCATGAACAGTCGAGATAATGGATTGGAAAACTAGCAGAGTTACAACAAGAATGGAAAGCATTTACAAGTGACCACAGAAAGCTATTGAGTATACGGAGATGTCTAAAGAGAGCAGAAAGTAGAATGTATGCTATATCCCACCATTTTTGTTATTTATACACAACATTTTTTTAAAGAGAAAGAAAGAAAAACAAAATAATGAAATATGGTAGAGGTTCTCATAAATAGTATTCAAGAAAGAATTATACACATAAACTTGGTGACTTTTGCATATAGTAATTTTAGTTGGATTGAACCTCCAAAAAATTATTACAAAGTATATGAAGTGAGGAGTTCATAAAATCTTGTGATTGTAATTTATATATAGAAAAAGAGGCTTATTGAGTAGAGAACGGTTTGAGATTTTGCAAAAGATACAAAGATTTCATGCTCTTCACAACAGTCAAATCCTAAGTTGTTTTTCAAAACTCCTCAAAAAGTGTAAATGGGTTTTGATTTCCAATTCGAAGTCTAATAACCTAGTTTTGAGACAAAATTAAAAGTTTGGTATTCTAATTCCAATTCTCATCATCTTCCATGAACGAAACAGGCCTTTAGGGTTTTACTGCTATTTTCTATGGATCGGAGCCCTACAATTATCAAATGCAATAAATAAAATCATATTGGGTCTGACCATAAAGGAAATGATTATTCTTTCTATTTTTTTATTATTATATTTTAGTATTATTTTTATATGTTATGTGATCTTATATTATTTTATGACTTAATACATATGAATAATGAAAAAATCTAATTATTTTATTTGATGATATACATTTTGACACTTGATGTTTATTAAATAATTCTATTTGATAAATATTAAGAAAATATTATTTCTTATTTATTTTAAATAATCATATTGATTATTTTAAATAGATCAATATCAATAAATATAATAAAAGGTTATAAATTTCACTTGCATATAATTATTGTAAAATGTATAATATCAAGGATTAAAATTATAAAAAGCTTGATAAAATATTTGATAATCATTAATTATTTTAAATGCAAAAGGGTGAAAGAATAAAGGTGTTGAGTTATCAGTAATATTTTTAGGGATGGAGTTCTTCTTTAGTCCATCCTAAATTCCTATTATTTAGCTAAAGAAGATCGTTTCAATCAATTAAATGTAATAGGGAATTTCATTCCGGTCAGGGGGCAGTTCCATTTTCTCATGCAGTTGTTGAGCACTTAAGTGTTATTTTTGGTGAGATATGATGAAGTTAGGACCTATTCCAAATTCAGATCACTTGGGTACACTTTTTTAGCATATTTGAGATGAATTATTATGAGTTTTACATATGATATTATGGGCTTATATTTCATATACAAATTTAATTTTTTGCATGCATTTTTAGGAGGTGGAGGCAAATTTTAGTTAGCTATTAGTTGGACATGGGCTTGAGGATATTCTTTATGGATTTTCTTCACACTTTGGAGGATTTTTGAGACATATTTTTATGCATATTTTTGAGATCAAAATTAGGATTTTGATCCATACCTATTGTATTTTCACCTCATTTTGAGGTCTCTTCTTTTTTCTCATTCTTTTTTTATATTGCAAACTAGTGATTTTGATTGTTGGAGCACTTTGTAGCAAATATTTTTTCAGCATTGGTTATATAGATACAGTAGTTCCTATTCATTGATTTATGTTTACAATATTGTGGATTTCTTTCTTTCTTTTGTGTTGTGTTTCCTTCACTTGAGCTATATTTCTTATTGCATATTTGAATCTTGATACTTGTAATTACAAGTCTTTGTTTGTGTCCTTATTCTTTTTGTAGAAAGTTGGTAAATCCTAGGTTTTCATTTCAAAGCAAAAGATTATGGGTCCCTACATAAAATCACTTTTGTAATTGCATGCTTGTCTAGGTTTTGTGAATCATTGGTATTATGGGTAATTTGCGTTGATTTAACTAAAGTTTCTTACAAATTATTGGTTTATCAGCTCATTCATGATATAGTATTTATTTTGACATTCATTTTCTCATCCCTTATCTCGCATTCAAAGTAGTTTTTTTAGGTGATCACCATTTAGGAACTGGCCAAATCCAGAGATTCATCTCTTGTTTTAGGACAACCCACCACCCAAGATAGTTTCCATTTTTTAACAAGATAGCTAGATATTCCATTTTGCTAAAAGCACAATCCTAATTGAAAATAGTCATATGAGCTTAGAATGTTCAAATTTCACAGATGGAGGTGCATATTAGATATATCAATTTGCTAATTGAGTTTCATTGCCATATATTGGTGAAGTTATTAAGGCTTTTTGGTATAAGATTTTGTTAGAAGAACTTTGAGCTCAGTTTTGAAGGCCTTAGATGTTCTAAAAAGGGGGTCAAACCTTGGTTGACTAGAGTTTGCGCAAATCAAGTGTTCTAGATCAGGAATTGCCCTTTCAAAAAAGTGGTTATAATAGCCAATTAGGTCTATAGTTAAAATGTTATGGCCTCTAGAAGTTGGGTTACCTAAATATATAATTTGTAATTATCTTGAGCTGATTATATGTAATAAAATGTGAAGAATAATTAACATAATTTTAGGATTGGTCGGCCTCAAGGGTTACAACTAAACATCTAGAACCTTCCTGGGCAATGGAAAATTGCCTATATAAGAAAGGTGTGTAGGGTTGTCTAGGAGAGTTCTAGGTGGTTGTTTGTAGCTTTGTATTATAGAATATTGTAATGAAAATGCCCATGTGGCTTTGCATATTGTATTTCTAAAATTTTTAATTTCATATTTTTGGAGATAATAAGAAGCCCATTTTATGCTCTTTCAAATTTTTGTTATTTCACTTTTTTTGTTATGTTTTTATGGTATTAAGAGGAGTACCCTTCATTAAGTATCATCCTCTTAAAACTCTTCATTGTTCTCTCTTTATCAATGATGTTTCCAACTTGATAGTATCACTTCATTAATTGATGGGAAGTGCGGATTACTTAGAATTTGAGATATTGTTGTACATTTTTTATCATTGTCATATAAGTAGGAAAGAATTCATTGATTGGAGCAACCTTATCAAAGATTGTTTGTATGATTAGTTGGTTCATTTTGGGAAAATCCAATGCTTTCCCATGTCCTCCTATCTTGTGTATGTAATTGGTAATTTAAGACCATGGATAGGAATCATTACAAGAGGGATGATTGATTAGACAATACAAATGTATTATTTTTACCATCAATCAAAGTTGAAGAGAGTTATAAATACTTCGAAAGGGTAAATGATGCTAGAAATAAGGAAATTTAAGGGTAACTTGGCATTAAGTGTATAAGTAGAAGTAGTTACATTGGTCAAAGAGTATGATAGTTTCTTCATTTGGTTTCCAAATTTTACATATTTGTAATCAAGTGGGTTTGATGGCTACCCCTCAAGTTGCCAAGATATGTGGATGAAAAATACCTTTTTATAGAGATTTGTACACAACTAAGTGAAGTCAACAAGAATTTTCAAAATAGGAAAAATAATAGTATCATTTTTCTCATATCTATTGGTCACTTAGATTTTTACTAGTCAATTTTAGATGAACAAAATCTTGAAAGGGAATTGGTTAAGATAGCCTATTTGGCTATTAAATGAGAATCTTTTTTTATACCAAAGGGTATGTGAAGGAAAATTTCTAGTAGGCATGGGATTCTTCCATTTTCCAAACATTGAATATTTTTGGGAGGACTAGAAAGAGGAATATGAAGTCAAGAAGTAGGATTAGACATGGCTGACCTTGAGATAGATGAGATATTTCAAAATGAATTGTATCATTGACGGAATAGAAGATGATGAGTTTTATTTTATAGACCTTATTTACTTTGAAAGGATTCAAACTCCACCTCTTGCATAAATCAACTAGAAAGACTAAGAAGTGGAGGGAATCATAGAAACAATTGCCTTGGTACAAGTAAGAGATCTAAAAGTTTAGATTAATAGGAAAATAGATGAAATGACAGTAACAAAGCCACCATGTAAGAATGAATCTCCAAGAAGAATTAGTACTCATCAAGAGGTATATTCTATTGGAAATTTGGCTAAGAGGTGAATATGGAAATACATTAGGTCTTCATTTATGGAAATATGTCATCTACATTAAGTCAACAAGTTGTAAAGACATTTTTTTTATTTGAAGACGTAGAAAATTATCTAGGTTTTGTGAAGATTAATGGTTAGCAAAAACACCTTTTTTGGTTTATGAAGTTCAAAAATAATGAATTGGAATGTGTGCACATGAGGGAAGTTAGAATAGGATATGATGATCCTATATATCAAAGAACAATTCATGATGAGCTATACAGACAGAGTTATTAGTGATTTACCAATTACAATCATGTATAGGCAGAATATGGCAGAGTAAAGGAAATTGTATTTTTTGTTAAGGAATTATTTTGGTTTACCAAAATAATTACTAAACTAATTAGGGATGGAATCCTAGATGTTTATACTAACTTAGAAAAAGTTAATTTTGTGTTTTGGGACACGTACGAAGACATGAAGGCCAATGGGACAAAACAACAAGGTATAGAGGAAAGCTTTGGATATGTAAAGTTGTGTGACGCTTTTTAGAAAAAAATTAAACGTACATGCCATATGATATGAAATTTATGTTAAAGCAGAGAAAGGATAGTATATGAAAAGTTGTGTATAGAAAGCTACAAAGGACAAATCAGATATTACAAATATTAACATTGTACTTAATATATCATTGTAATTGCATTTTTGAGTAGTGGGCTCATCTTGCATATCTTTTATAATTGTATTACCAACGAGGCTTCTAATAAGGAAAATGACACTATACGGATGTAATAGACTCCTAAGAAGGTCAATATCTTTCACAAGATACTTTTTATTAGTGGATCATTTTGTGGGTACCATCCCCACCAGGGTTTTCCCTTAGTCAGGGTTTCCCTAGTTAATCAATAATGGTGTTATGGGTTGTATCGTGTTATTGCTATGTTTTATTTATATTTTAATTACATGTGTATGTATCACTTAGGCTGTAAAAGATATCCATATTTTGGGAAACAATTTGTGAAATACTAATTCACTCCCCTCCCCCCACAAAGTATTTCCCAATTCTAACAATTGGTATTAGAGAATAATTGCTTAGAGAAGGACTAACAACTTGAGTAAGATCACTATGGATATGGATCAATTGGAGAAGAATCTAGATGAAGCTCTTGAGGAACTTGATACAATCACAGAAGAAAGAGATGTTTTGAAGAACAAGTACAAAGAGAGAAAATATTACATTTAGAAGTTGAAATAGGATATTGAATCCTACTAATTCCTAGAAGAATGAATCAAATGATCATATCAAGGATAGTGATGTAGTTTCTAAGCTAAAGAATGAAAATGAGATCTAGAAGCATGAATTTGAAATTACTAATCTTAAGATGAGTTTGATGGAAGATGAGAAGAAAAGAAATTAGATTTTAGATTTGGAAATGTAGATATGAAATCTAAACTTACTAAGGTGACATCTGAACTTGAGACTACAAAGTTGGAATATATATAACTTGATAAGTATAATATTATTGTGAAAGGAGAACTTACACAAACAAAGAAACATCTTGAGAAGTTGTATTTTGGTAGTAAAAAACTTGATGAGGATATCATGGTGCAAAGACCTACTTATGATATGATTGGTATTAGATATTATGAAGGTGAACAATCTAAGAGATCTGAAGTTACTGAGGAACCAAATCTTGTGATCTAGTAGCCTGAACAACAAGAAGAAGATTTGAACAAGATAGAGCCTAATCAATCCAAGGAAGTACCTAAAAAATCTAAACAACCTAAAGAAATGAGAAGATAATTTACTAGAAAATGTTTTCCATGGAATGAAATTGGTTGCATGAAGAAGGACTATATAGGTAAGCATACTAACCCTATCTCGAGTTATTGTTATAATTTTTATGCTTATGGACATAGAGCAGTGAATATAGGAAACCTAGATTTAATAATAATATGTATCAAGGTACTAGCCTTATAAACAATAGACCTATTGGTGTAACTAATTTCACAAGAAATGGAATTATGTGTTATAAGTGCAACAACTTTGGGTATATTACTAGAGATTTGAGATTACATATCAATCAGTCAGGACCTAGATATGGAAACAATGTGATAGCATGTCAGATTTATAACAATATGGGACATATATATAACAAGATTTTGTAGGATAAACATGAGGAATAACATGAGACAACAGAATGTAAGGAAACTTAATTATAGAATGAATGCAAATAACAATGTTAGACAAAATGAGAATAGAAATGATAGACAAAAGGAGAATGTGAAAGAATGAGAAGAGAACTTCAATGAAACATTTGTTAAAGCTAAGACACTAGTAAGCACACAAATTTGGGTAGAAAAGAAGACAAGTGACACATCTAAAAACAAGTTGAAATTAGTAATTTTTTTGATAAACCCTTATCAATTTAATTAATTTCTTCATTAACAAGAAAGAGGAAATGAGATCAAAAAACTATTTAGCCCCTAAAATATTGAATTAAGACTTGCAGAGTTAGGAGAAGGTTTAGATGGATAAAAGGAAGCTATAGTTAAGAGTCCATCCATTTCTGAGTTCATATGTGAGAGCGCAAACATAAATCAATTATCTAGTTAATGGAAACAACTTTTCATCAATACGTACTTCTACAATTAATGCAAAATTGAATGGAATTGCATATAATTATTGAAATTGGTTGAATGGACACCATTTGATTGTGCAAAGAGTTGAGGAGCCCTTAGAAGTGAATTTGAGAGTAGATTTGAAGTTTCTTGAAGAAGATTGAAAGAGAATTCATTGAAGCCCTAGTTTCATGATTTTAAAAGTATTTATCGCTTGCAGAGTCATGTTTCTAAGTAAAGTGAAGGTTTTTAATTTTTGAAAGTATGGCTACTCTAATTGTATGTAATATTAATGAGAGGCCTAGGTAAACATTTAAGAAATGCCCTTATATTTAACTTGAGGATGATCCATCTAGAGCTTTTTC
Source organism: Cupressus sempervirens (assembly GCA_028749045.1). Taxonomy (NCBI): domain Eukaryota; kingdom Viridiplantae; phylum Streptophyta; class Pinopsida; order Cupressales; family Cupressaceae; genus Cupressus; species Cupressus sempervirens. The sequence continues at coordinate 136,645,647 of CM053783.1, read as the reverse complement.
AGAAGTTCTTAGTAGAGTTTTAAACAAAAAAGACATCTGAGCATACATCCATTGTAAATTTGAGTCAATTGGGAATAATGATATTCATAAGGACATGAATATGGTTTACAATAATGATTTGACCATCAAAAAAGGGTTTGAGCACCTTGATAACCTAAACATTACTAAACATATGTTCTTTGAGAAATTTTATCAACATGAGTGGACCAAAATTATACTAGGTCAAATTCAAGAGAATATGTTCTAGGTAGGTGATATTCTTGTGATAATTAACAATGACATGATTTGTAGACTTACTAGTTTGAGTAATGAAGGTAGCAACCATGTCAATGAGATGAATTTTAAAAACAACTTGAGACAAATATTGAATTTGTATTAGATGGGAGAAACATGAAATTGGATAAAATTAAAAAAATTAATGTGAGATTGATCAGTAAGATAATTGGATACAAGATGAACTATAGCTCTAGGGTAAACTTTGTACCTACTAGGTTCATCCATGTAGCTTATATGACAATTGTAGGAAATGAGAAAGTTAACATGTATGAAATCATTAGACAATAGTTGGTTGATAACTTGGACAGAATCAAGAAGAATAAGAATGTAGCTTTTAGATTTGAATCGTTGTTAACACATCTATTTTTTCAAGTGATAAGAAAATTCCATAAAATGCCTATTATGAATGGGAATCAAACAAAAGAAAAATGTAGTTAATTAATCATTACTATAGAAAGTAGCATATAGACAAAATCATAGATGATATTTCTAAGATGATGAAGGATTTTTATTCTGAAATGTAACAGAGATATAGGCTAGCACTAGCTACTCTGGAGAAATATAAAGACAAATTAATGCTTTATGATTGAGACATATGTAACATGAATGGAAGATATTGAACCAATATTTAAATCCATTGATCCTATGGGTTATGAGATGAGTAAAGAAATAATTGAAGGGTTTGTAGAGATAATTCTTGAGTCTAAAAGAGACAAAGAGTTTCCTAGATGGGGCACCTATGAAGAAAAGTTAAGAGAAGTGCAAGGTTAATTATACACTAAGGAGATCAATAATAAATTCGATGAGTTACTCAAAGAAATAGGTATGAGAAGAGAAAAAATTAGAGAATTAATGAGCACAGCTAAAGAGATGAGAGCTAGTGTTTAGTTAGAGATCTTGATTTCCAAACCACTTGCAATAGAAAGTGGACCTTCTATGGGAGTTACAGTTGTTGTACCATCAGCATAATCACCAATATCACCCTATGCAACATTAACACCTGCACCATAATGTATTCCACCATCATTAGATCAGCCTATGGAGGAAGATATCAATATAGTAAAAGTTTAGTCACCTATGCCTGTAAACACAAGAACATCATCAAGGTTAGTTGAAGTCAAACAAGAGAAAGTAGAACTCCAAAACACAAAAGAGTAAAAGAATTAGTCATTGGACCTGGGAAAAGGCAAAAAATAATATTTCCCTATGTGGGAAAATAGAAGAAGCCACAAGAATTAGAAATAGAATTAGAGAAAGAAAAAGCAAAAAAAGATAAACCAAAAGAAACTAGTGAAAGTAGAAAGAAATAGACACCAAAGATTGAGAATATGAACAACTTGATTATCAATGAAAAAAATCTCAGCAAGTTGAACAAATTTTATAATCTATATGATAATTTTTAAAATTTTCAATTATAGAATGCCATAATTAGATATATGATATTGTTCAAACAATAGAACTCATAAACATTCATGGTCAAATACCAAATGATTTATATGAGAGGTTGAAGAATAGAAAAAGGACAGTAAAGGAAGAGGACAAAGAAATAAGAGAAAGGATGGTTAGAAAACTCTATGAAATTGAAAATAAAGATCATTTTGGGAGGATAATGAAAATCCTAGAACCATTATTGAGAAATAATCTATAATAGAAATATTGATCATGGGAGGAAACTATGAACAAGTGAACAAAAAAATAGAAGAAGCCATTATAAAGATAATGACAGAAGGTAAGGACTCTATGACTAGAGTAGAGACTTTAAAAGTCAAAATAATGTTGGATACACCTAAGTCTAGTCAAGAGGAAGGAAATTTGATGTTAGGCGGAGTAGCAGAAACCCAAACTCATGGTACAATAGAAGAAAACATGGATATTATTATGAAAGAAGTATAAGTTAGCAAGGCTATGGAATAAATAGTTTTTGAGATATCAAATAATAATTTATGATGACACAATGAACATAGACAATATAAACATCACTTTTGATGAGACAGGGGATCCTTTTAAGGATCAAACCACTATTTTTGAGAATTTGGCTACAGAAAACTTGGTTGATTATCCTATTTTTTATGATGAAAAGAAAGGAGAGGAGAAGAAGGAAGAAAAAGAAAATAAGGATGGAGGAGAGAAATTGAAAGATTTAACCTCATTAGTTGATGTTATTAAGGATGTAGACTCTATGCTATAAAATAATTAGAAAATAATAGTGCAAGAAACATCATCATTTGCACTACAACTTAGAGACACAAAAGTTGAGAAAGAGGAAGCAACAGAATAACAAGTTGAGCCAGTGAATGAAGATAGTGGAAAAGGAAATGAGGTAGAAAAATCAATGACAGAGGAGAATAAGAAGAACAAAGAAGATAATCAAAATCTATAAACTCAGCTAGTCACACCTTCCAAGGAGCAAAGAAAAGAAATTCCTAGTTTATCCAAATTTCCATTGGAATTAATTTTAGTAAGCACGGTGAGAACTACACCCTTGGCAGCTACTATAGATTAGGAGATTAAAATTTTTAGTTAGCTAACAATATTTGAGACTAACAAGATCATTAAGAAGATAAAAGGCATATAAAGAATTCAATAAATTCCTAAGAAAGTAACAAACAAGTTACAAGATATCATTCTATTAAAGGTTAATATGTTAGATCTAGAGAAGAAAGTTGAAGAAGTAATAAATTATTTTGATAATTTGTTTAGCACCCTCTTGGAAGTTTCATTTACTAAGGCACGAGTCAATCTTGATGCACAGTTGTTTGATATTATATGCAATAATATAAGAGGAAATTTAGTGACCCTTTCCTCTTGCATCAAAGAGGTAAGAAGATGTTTGTTTGAGGACTTTCTATGGACAATGTGCCCTATTAGACAACTACATCAAATAAAGAGCTAAAAGGTTAAAAAAATAGAATTACAGAACATTGTAAATGTGCTACAACTACCCAATGTGCAGATTAAGTATTTAGAGAGCAGAATTGGGAAAGTAAGCAATGATATTGTAAGAAATTGATCAAAATGAAATCTAATGAAATAATCCAAGAGATATTGATATGAGGAAGATTAACTATAAACCAAGAGAGTCATCAAGGATCAACAGAAATGGAGAGAAGATATTTTGAAAGGGAAAGCAAAGAAAACCCCTTGTGAATTATATGAATGAGGAAACTACCTAAAGAATGGAAAGAGAGAAAAAGGGAGAGGGAAAATAGAGTCATAGGCTCATTACAATAACTACATAGTGATTGTGTATTATACATAGAATAAGAGAGGATCATCTCTTATATAGAGATGAGAAGAGGAGTTATTTAGTAACTCCCATGTGAATGATTTCCACATTCTTAAGTGTGTGCATAACAAGTGTCAATATCCTCTTAAGGAGGATAAACTAATTTCAATAGTAAAGGAATTAAAAATGAGTTGTCCTCACACATGGACAAAAGGACATGTAAATTAAATGTCCTCACATGTGGACTAGAGCACAAACAACATAAGGGATACCTTGGTTTATCCCATTAATAAATAAATACAACCAAGGAAAGATTACTAATTCTAACATCCCCCTTTAATCTTTACTTGGAGATATTAAAACAAGAGTTATCAAACCCAATTTACAAAAAATACAACTTGATCTTTGAAATGTCTTCAATTGTGCAAGAGGTCTCTTATCATTCTCGATACATATTTTTAGAGTCAAGAGAAGTAGATAGGTCCTTTGAATGTGTTACATCTTGAAGAGGATTCATGGTGCATAGGATATGGACAACAAATCATCATAGCTTGTATGTACCTTGATGGAGTACCTCAAAAATAGAAATAAGAAAAAAGGAAACTATCTACAAGGAGAAGTTCATCTTATAGTCAAGTTAGAAATCCTTTGACATTTTATAAGTATAAGAAGATTCTTGTAGAGTAAATTGAGATAGAGTTAACTTGATATCAAGATAAATCATATGCTCAAAATATCAAACAATGTAGAAGAGAAAATATTTATCAATGCTCTCATGAAGGTAATATACTAATAGACAAATGACCACATACAAGACCAACTAATAAAACCTACATCAATAATGCATCAATCACATAGATATAGACAATCCACTAATGAGTCATCTCACTACAAGTAAATGGGTCATGACTCCATAATCAACATGACTTGTGATCTAAGCAATGAAGTATGGAGAGCATTATCATATTAGTGTATAAATTAAATTAAAATGAGGGACATGTTTATCACATCATAATTTTTGTAAGGGAATGTATTACCTTTAAATAAGAATGTATTACCTTGAAAATGGATCTTGAATCATTTGAAATTGGAAGGAAACTCCCAGAATAACATCCTCTTTAGGAGGAACAAAATGAAACAACGTGGAGGGAAAATCCATAAATAGAAACCTTCAAAGTAGAGAAAATAGAACCAAATGGAGGGAAACTCTATATAAACATCATCTTTTCAAAGAAGAGAAAATAAAACCAAATGGAGGGAAACTCCATATAAATATCATCCTTTCAAAGTAGAACAAATAGATTGAAATAGAGGAGTACTCAATATAAAGTAAGGGCACACCATTATAGGATGGAGGGATACTCCACGAGCTAGATAAGGAAACTATGTATTAGTTATACTAAGGGGACCTTCATAGTTAACCTTGAAAAATTGGCTCCTTGTGCAACTTACAAAAAAGATACAGTAAACTTCATATAAATCAATGGTATAAACCATAAAGTTCCAACATGGACATAAAATGATGCTATAAAGCATCAAACTGCAACTATGTGCAAATCAATAGAGAATAGTAAAAATGAAGGCAATTGTGTGGGAATTTTGAGAAATTTGTAGAGATGAATTGGAAGAGAAATGAGTGATATAAAAAGTATGGATATCAAGTAGGAAAACTCCATTGAAGGTGAACATTGATACTTAACACATTGGTTTGACACACGAATATACCCATATAATTTACTAATAATCATAGTCAAAATAGTTTATAAATTTATTTGAGCATATATGTGTGTACCCATATATACTCGAATAAGTATACCCCTAAAAGAATATATATACTCAAATAACTCAAATGATAACTCATATTGCTTGTAAAAATCTAGACAAGACTTGCAATAAAAATGCTCTTAAAGGTGTTAATACAAATGGTTTGAATATGTTAAAAAATAACCAACAATGTAAGAAATATATAGAGGACTTGTAAACATAAACTAGTTAAAAGAATCAAAGATGTGAGAAATTTCACGATTGAAATAAGCATAAGGTTAGTCCAAACATTCAAAGAAAACATAACTTAAGAAATATAATCTCAACTAATCATCCAAGAAGCTAGATAAATCATATTGTAATAAAAAGAAAAAAAGACTAATTATCATTAGCATAATTACAAGAAGAAAAAGAAAATAACCCCTTTACTTAAGAAAACTTCTTAGAATAAATTTATAATTAAAATTAAAAACTTGAAAAAGAAATAATAAAATTTTGTTTAGAATTTCATACAAACATGAAAAATTAAACAAAAATAATTTTACTATTGTTCAAAAGAATGGGCTAAGGTTTTGTGGGAAGACATTAAGATAAAGACCTTTAAAAGAGTTATCTTCTAGAATTCCAAAACTTGAGGTTTGTCATCTCATTTGTTGAGTGCATTAGTCAAAGATATTCACCTGGCAATGAGATAATCTAGTATCTCCTCGTGTGGACTCTCTGACCAAATCAAAGCTATTAATGCCAATGGTGTGGCTCCTGAGCATCAAGTAAAAGGTACCCAGTAACAATGTTTGGGGATTTAGATTCCACATAGGTAGATCAAAATGTTGCGAATTTTGAAACAAGAATAATATTGTCTGTGATATGGTTGACAAAATGCTTAAACAAACATTAACATTGCATGTGACTTGTTCGTCCAATTATATCAAAGAAATGATAGTCTTATCTTATCCAAGGCGCATAGATGGTTTGACTAAGGTGTACCTAAGGTTGATTTAAACATATATTATTTAACTAAAGTCAGATTTCCATTAATCTTGTGTCACAAATACTGTATTTAGTGGCACCGATATCAATTCAATAAAGTTGATTTAAGCATATAATAAACTCAAAAAAATATATAGAGATTCATTTTTGTGGAACCAACAGAATTTTGATATGTAGAAACTTGCCACATGCAGGAGGTTGTTTCACATCTCTGTCATATTTGTTGATAAGAATTTGGAACATTCTACAAAGATTAAGCAGTTTCACTCTAAAATCTTCCATTAATGGTGGTTATTGTTGTAGAGGATGGTGATTAAGATGAAGAGTGTGAAGTACATGCCCTTCTTTCTATCTTTATTTGTGTTTCTGTGTGGCACATTGTGATTTCTTTTTGGCCTTACCAGCAACAATCTGTTTGTAGCAGTGCCAAAAAGAGATGGGGGAAAGTGAAATGGAAATGGGTTACTAGCACACCAATGGCGGTAGTCTCAATCAAAGTGAACAAAAGATGACTGGTGTTTGAAATGTGGCTGACAAAAAGTGGTGGAACAGTCTCTTTTGTCTGTACAAATATGAGAATAAGCTCACTGACTTTGAGATTCAGTGGGGAGTGTGAACTTGTATGGCTGAATGAGAAAGATGCATTAGCCATATTTATAGATGTGGCAAGGTCTACGATGGCCATGAGACATGTTGAACATGCATCAGCTTATAGGGGTGCTGCTTTAGTTCCCCAAAAATGGTGGATTGCCTAGCTCTAGTACTTGGGGAGCTAAAGAAGTGGGAATTGTAGAGAATAGAGAATACAATAAGTGCAAATTTAATTTGGAACAAACCACATTATGTGTTGGTAGAATAGTTCTATCCAACATATAGTGAGATTCAAAATCTTCGTGACCAAATAATCTCATCTTATCTCTAGCCAGTGATATGGGATTTCTTGATGAATTAGAGCTCACATGTAAAAAGAGAATGTTTATTTTTCCACCAAATGAGAAAAAAGTTGCATATGGTGTGTTTCTCTTGATGTCTATGTGTGGATAGAATCTTTGAGACCTTGCATGAACTATATCAGAAGTCTTTTCCAAGAATACTAGTTGATTGATCACTCGTGTTTGCATTGAATTTGGTGTCCCAAGCATTTGGAAGTTGTTCTTGGGAGTTGATATAACAAAGGTGATGATGCACAATAAGTGTTTGATAGAATTTTCCAACTCCTTATAGTCTCCAATACAAAATTGATGAAGTCTGAGATATCATTGTGACAAGATTTGAGAACTCAAGCTAGCTGCTACTTTAGTTGTGGATCTTGGTGAAGACAAGACTTGGAAAGATGGATATTTTGTTAATAGAGCCACCTTAAGGAAGGTCATCAATAAACATATATCATAATTGATAGCATCATATATTTGAAGGGCACATTTCTTACATACACAGGTAGCTGAAGTCAATGCACTGGAATCAGTCAATAAAATGCTATCTCTTGGGGATGCAATAATTGTATGAATCATAAAGTTTGTCAACTTTTATCAAATATTTGTAGAGGCATGAATCAAATTATAGACTGGGTACCTAATTGTTTCCATGGAATGTTATGTGATACTCTCACACAATATGTGATAATTGCAAGACCGATGAGGATTTTGGTGCTTGTGTCTATACAAGGGCTAGCCTTTCAATAGATGTCATCATGGAAGATAAGCACAATTGGAGAGATCATAAACATAAAGTTAGTATTCAGCACACTCATACACACCACATGCTCTTGATATCTTCATGAGAAGGAGGATATGTGCATTCATTAATAAAGTGATGTAACTTGAATGAATCATTCAAATATCAAAAAGAGATTAGCAAGGATTTATTATGCATTCTTCCTCTCAAGAAAGATGCAAAATCTAATTTTTAGGTCATGCTAGGTTAATTTTATAAAGGTTAATTAACCTCACCCAAATCACATATTTGGGAGATAGTTATTAACCACAGAAGGGTAGTTATTAACCTCTGTGTCTATATAAGGGCCCTTTTGAGCTTTGTAAAGGGACTTTTTTGGCTTTAGAAGAAGGGAACACTATGCTGAAATTTTGATTAGAAGATGATATTTGGAAAGTATGTACATATTTTTTCTTTATAATCAAAAAAAAAATTCCTCTTAAGTTCTTGGTGCAAGAAAATAACGGAATGTGCTGAGTTCCCTCCTTTTTCGAATCTAAATTGTTAGAAATGTTGGTTCTCTTTGTAGTGAGCATTCTTAGGGTATGGTGCAAATGTTTATGAATCTATGGATCAACATTATGCTAGTAATAGTTTTCAAGTGTAGATCTTGATTGTTGTTGTTAGTAGTTTTAAGTTAGTAGCCTAGGAAAGCCTTGAAGTCATGTGGTGCATTCGCCATCATGAGCTTTCTCACCTTTTAATTTTGATTTAATTTTTATTTGTAAAACTTCAAAATCATACCATACGAGAGAGTTGCCCCTCTAAATGCAGAGGAAGGCTGCATACCAAGAGCCTATCCAACTATTGTGAACAGTTTGCCACACACTCTGTTGGGAAAATTCTACGATGACAAATATGTTTACCAACAAGATGATGAAGGGATATTGAGTTGATTAATATAGAATAACAATAAGATGTTAATGAGTAAAAGATTGAGGCGGTCCAAAATAAACACTGATATAAGAAATAAGATTGATTTAATAGAAGGATAAGTATTCTGAGACAAAAAAAAAAAAAAAAAAGGAATAACAAAGAGTAATAATATTTGACTTCTACAATGCTCCTTTCTTTGAGGGATCTAGAATGTATCAATTACATATGAAATTAAGATATTTGAAAAAAGAGATTATCATTTGGAACAAGACAATGTTTTAAAATGTCTTTGAAGAGAAGACTAGAGTGGAAAAGGAGATGAAGCAGATTTAGAAGGTATATTTCAAAATGGGCTGGATCAGATTTCATATTTGAGGCAAAAAGAATTACAGGTCTAATGGGAAGAGTTGCGTCTTAGGGAAGAAATATTTTGGCAACAAAAATCACATGAACTTTGATTGCATGTAGGGGATAAAAATAGTAAAAAATTTCACAAATCTAAAACTTTAAAAAGATCTAAGCAAGCTATTTTTTCTATTCAATAGTCATCTATAGGCAACTCATTATTCTCCAAAATGAACATAGCCCAAGAAGGAGTCAATTTTTTCAAGAAATTATTGGCCCCTCAACAATTGGTAGGTGGTTCTTTAGCTGAGGTTGAGGAGTTTTTATTGGCCAACATTCCTACATTGATCAAAAAAGAAGATAATTATAGTCTATTAAAACCTTTCTCTCTTAAGGAGATTAAACATGTGGTCTTTTCATTTTTTACAGACAAAGCTCCCGATCCTGATGGTTTCACTACATTATTCTTCCAAAAGCCATGGGATTTCATAGGACCTAATTTACTTTTGGCTTTGGAGGAATCTAGAAAGAGTGGTTCCTTCTTATCGCATTTTAACAATACAATTATTACACTGATTCCTAAGTTGCAAGCCTCAAAGACATTTGCAGATTTTTGTCCAATCTCGCTATGTAATGTGATTTATAAAATATTCTCAAGTCCCTCTACTTCCAAGTTCAAGGTTTTATACTAGGTATTATTTCTACTCAACAAGGAGGGTTTATTTTGGGTAGAGAAACTACAAATGGTGCCTTGGTTGCCCATGAGATATTACATTCTATCAAAATTCATAACCTTCCAGCTTGTGTTATTAAACTAGATATGTTGAAAGCATATGATAGGGTCAACTAGAGTTTTCTATCTAAGGTTATACTTAAATTTGGCTTTTCTAGGAAATGGTGTAAGTGGGTTCTTGCATTGTTAAAAGGAGCTAATTTCTCACTTCTCATTAATAGATCTTTGTTTGCTAAATTTAAGGCATCTTGAGTTGTTAGATAGGGGGATCCACTATCCACATTTTTATTTATCATCATAGCTGAAATTCTAAGTAGGACTATTATAGCTCTTAATTAATGTGGATTATGGCAAGTCATATCATTACCAAACTCAGGTATTGCAGCTACACACTCCCTCTTTGCTAATGACGCGCTTCTTTTTTGTAAATCTTCCACTGAGGAGATTCACCAAGTTAAAAAGGTGCTTACTCTTTATGAATTTGCCTCAAATCAACAAGTCAATCCCCTAAAATCCTCAGTCTTCTTCTTCAATACAAACCCAAAAGTCAAGGAGGTAATATTAAAATGTATTGAGTTCAATGATGCTAAATTGTGCTGCTCATATTTAGGCATCCCTCTATTTCAGGGATCTAATAAGAAGCAATATTGGTCTAGAATTATTTCAAGGTTAAATGCAAGAATCTCTAGCTAGAAATTCATATGGTTATCATTTGTTGGGAGATTAACTCTGATAAAATCAGTACTTGCATCAATCTTGAATTATTTCTTTGTTGTTTTGAAGGCCCCTAAATCAATCATAAAACATATTGAAAAGGTTATTAGAAACTTTCTTTGGAACAACAATTTAGATGGTAAAAAATGGATTCCATTAATCTCTTTACTGGGCATGGCTCTTAATAAGTATTGTGGGCGATCAGGCCTTCATGATATTGTAAAAAGAAATCTGGCATTTGGTGCTAAATTGGTGTGGCAACTATACAGTAAATGAGATCTTCCCTAGTGTAAAATGATGTGTGCTAAGTATTTATATTTCATGGACCCCATTAGAGTGTTCATAGTTGCCAATCCTCCAAAAAGGTCTGAGATGTGGGAGTTCATGATGTCTTCCCATCACATAATTATAGACTACATATCACATGGGAAGTGCATAATGGTGAGGATGTGTTTTTCTAGTTGGATTCTAGGAATGGATTTGTTCCATTAATTCAAAAAATTGATTCCTTGAAATTCATGAATTAGTTTTTGAAATCTGGGGAAGTAAATTAGTTCATTATATTGATCATGTGGATATTATCTTAGGTAAGGTTTATTGGAAGGATCTTGATCACCTCCCTATTGATCATGTCTCTAAATCATTATTCAAAAGCACCTTGAATAATAGAACTATTTTCCTTTCGGCACAATCAGATAGAGTTGTTTGGCTTCCTTCTAAATCTGGCCAATATTCAGTCAAAGTTGGTTATCAAGCTCTCCAAGATCATGATCACCAACTTAGTCCACAAAGGGCTTATAAGTTTTTCTGGAGTAACAAAATTCCACCAAGGGCCAACACATTTACTTGGTTGGCACTAAAGCATTACATGTTAATAGGTAATAAGTTATGGAAATTGAAAATATCTGATCACATTAAATGTGTTTTTTGTGGTGATGCTCTCAAGGATTTTGATCATTTATTATTACTTCATCCCTTTGCATATGATTGTTGGTGCTATATTTTTGATAAATTACACTATTATTCTCCCATCCCCTCTAAGTTTTGGGATTTTTTGCAATCTTGGCTAACTCTATACACAAATTCTCTATTTTCTAATCTATGGATCATTATACCAGCCATTGGCATTTGGTCTATTTGGTTGGAGCACTTAAAACATTTACTAAGTTCATATTGAACTAAGTAATATATTCCAAGTGTAATATGTAAATATAGACTATGCCAAGTTGCAATGAGTGCTGAGTAGACAATACATGTCGAGTGATTCAAGTGTTGAGCAGACAGTAGGTGTTGAGTCAAAGATAGAATTTTAGTATATACCAAGCATCAGTAACCTTAAGTGCCAAGTAACACAAATTTGACATAGACATTTGAGATTGCACAAACAACTATGTAAACTATTTTTCAACCAACCTAAGAACAGAATATGATCTTCTCAAGATAGGGACAAATATGTATGCAGATCTCCTATGTAATTACATGCAACCAATCAAGAAAAGGGGAAAGATTAAGTAGCAATAAGGGATGAATATTAGCTATAGATTCATACCTAACCTTAAGTCTTCTAGTCTTCTTAAGGAGGATGAAACCCTAAACTTCATTATGAGTGTGTATGCATAAGGAAATGAAGGTAGAGAACAACAAAGTTTGCATGGAGACTTAGAAGTTATAAGAGAGTGAATTGTAGAATTAGTTTAAGAAGAACAAATGATGGAGGATATAGCATTGACATATCAGATCAGAGAGGATCAAGAAGAACATAGTACAAATTTGATCTTTAATCAGGCTACTAGAGCTAATCACAAGATCTATGCTGAAACATCCTAACAAGTGATTTTGGTTTAATCTCCTAAGTGGAGGAGTCCTAACAGACTATTGTAAATCCTTTAACAAGCTGACATTCCAAGTGGATTTTTTGAAGTTGTTTAGCCAAGCACACTTCTAACGTGGTGTTGAAATCCTCTAACAAGGTGGGACTTAACAATCCTTGTAAGCCTTTAATAGGGTGAGCCTTTCACAGGGTAGATCATGTCTCATGGTCAACTCATTGTAACCTTAATTGGTGACACTTTATTGCTATAGTAGTGAAGAATTGTGGGTTTCATCCCCACCCTAGTTTTACCTTCTCATTTGGAGGGTTTCTGGGTAATCATATCAGGTGTCAAATGTGTGATTGTTTGTGTTTACATGTATTAGATATTTATGCTTTGCATGTTATTTCAAGTTTTTTTATTGAATGTATGAGATGGATGAGTGGTGAAAATTTTTATGGGTCCATGGTTTAACTACTAATTCACACCCCCCCCCTCCCACTCAATAGTTTACCATTCCTACTTGTAATTCCATTAATTGGTATCAAGGCCAAGTTCTCAAAAGAAGAAGCTTTTTAGCTTAGAGGAAAGATTGTGAAATGGAAGTGTACAAGTTGGGAAAGACCATTGAAAACTAGGAGATTGAGATACATCTCATATTAAATCAACTGAATGAAGCTAGAGATGCTTTGAAGAGTTCCCTAAAGAGAAGGAAAGAGATTGCTATAGCAAAAAATGACATACAATACAAGGACATTAACACCACAGAGCTATTTGCAGATGGTAACTCCAGAGAATTCGATGCAGCAATTGCAAATATAATGGAAAAGAATAGAGCACAAGTTGAAGAGATTAGAAATCTTAAGTTGGAACAAGAATCACAAGCTATATTGTTGTGTGAGGTGACTAAACAAAAGAAGAAATCTATAGAAGACAAGGCAATGATTGAAGAAAACAAAAGAATTTTAGCAAACAAATTGGAAGAAAAGTCAACAAAGCTATCTAGGATCTCAAACATGCAATTGGATACCTTAATCCAAATGATGAATTCTCATCATGAGTTGAATTTCAAGGACATTGAAATAACCACTTTGAAGTTACAGAATGAATAGTTGCACAATGACCTAAAAAGAGAAAAAGAATTTGCTAAAAGTTTCAACAATCCAAATGAAGCCATCAAGTACTTTGAGAAACTACTGAAATCCCCTAGATCCAATAGAGATACATCAAGAGTTGGCTACACAAGCACTGAAGAAGGAGAATCATCCAAAGCTACTAAGGAAAGGAACAATAAAGATAAGAACTCTAAACCTACTTGTCATCATTGTGGTAAGAAAAGACATACAGCTAATGTTTGTAGGAGCAATAATGCAAATCAGAATGCTAAGCCTAAGACCATGACTCATTGTCACAAGTGCAACAAACAAGGTCATCAGGCACATGAATGCAGAATCAGAACCATGCATGCACCAAAATTTGAAGGACACTGCTACAATTATCCAAAGTATGGACATAGACCCTTTGAATGTAGATCCAAGTCCACATTGTCATCAAGCAAGCCAAAAAAGGTAAGAAACTATGAAAACTCCTATAACTAGGATTACAATACAAGATATAGCTATCACTATTGTCAAGAATATGGGCATATACCTAAAAACAGCATCAGGACTCACTTCAATAGTAACTACAAGAGATGGTTGAGTTAAACCACATGTTTTAGCTATCACAAGACTGGTCACATCAGCAAGCATTGTCCAACTAGGTCCAAGGCACCAAGTTGTGAATTTGATCAAGGTAAAAGCAAGGCAGATGTTGCACACATTAGGAATAAAATGAAGAAGACATGGAAGAAGAAAGATGCTAGTACTACATCAAATGGAGAAGGGATCACTTCACCCAATGGGTCAAGTGGTCACACTTCATCAAACTAAGCAAATAAGAGGTATGTGGGACTGATACTTAAAGTGTTACATTATACATCAGTTCCAAAAGTAATTAGCACTAAAATTATTCCATTAGCATGAATTAAGATTCAAGAATTCATGGAAAAATCAAGGTTAAATTTTCAAGCTTTTGTGTTGTTGCCAAGTATGAAAAGTCTTATGTGTGTGCCAAGTGAAAAACTAGTTAATGCTAAGCTACTGATCAAAAACAATTAGAGTCGAGTCTATAGTAGCGGCCAAGTGAAACGAAGTCTCTATAGATGCCAAATGGAATAGTTTTTATGTTGATGTCAAGTTTTACAATTGTACACCACCAAGCATTAATTGCAGAGTTCTAAAGGCTATAAGGTCAATTTTCTCCTAATTTTTCATCACTACGAATTCAAAGCAAGAATGAGAAAAGAAAAGAAGTGATTCGCAAACCAGTTTGAAGCATTTGCAAGGATTCTAGCAATAATTAAGCAATAATTCATTGAATCTTAAAGGTATTCTTCATAAGGCAAGTTGCATAGTTTAAATTTGGTAAACCCTAGTTTGTCAGAATGGCTTCTAATTCAAAAATTGTGAAAGAGAAAGAGGCATTTGATGTTCAATTAGTTAGCAATGAAGTTAAACAACTAGATTTCAAAGCTATTCCAAAAGTTTCCTATAAACAAGACCCAGTAGGAGCATTATCCATGATCTCACCTAAAGTAATAATGGTTCAAGACATGAGAAAATGCTACGACTACAAATTAGGAGCCATTGGTGACATGGAAATAAGACAGGCATATGAAAAATTGTGTGAAAATGGAGTCTTGAAGGAAGAATTCAAGATTGTGGAGAGAAAGGGTTTGACATGTGCCCTAGATTTTCCCATGGTTTTTAAAACTAAATGGATTAAAATAGTTTTGAGCAGAATTCATGATGGATGTCTGTGGTTAGAGGGTGGACCGATCAAGATTTCTAAAAGGATTATTCATAGGGTGACTGGTTTTCCAACCCTAGATCAACCAAAGATCCTACATAGCGACTCCAAAGAGGTAATTAAGAAGAGCACAAGTGCTAAATGGAACACGCATGGTATGACCATAGTTACCATTACAGATCCTTTACTTGATTTTTCTGTCAAAGTTATTTCCCACAAGTTCTACCAATCAATCAAGTTAAACAGTGTGCCCTACATAGTAGTGGATGTTGGTTACAAAATTGTGAAGAAAGATCACACCTATGATCTTGTAGAACTTCAATTGCAACAGATAAATGAAAACCTAGGTGCCATCAGAAAGAGAAAGAGTGCATAATGTAAGTTTGGATCAATCCTTATGTGCATATTCTTCTGTGTAAAATGAATTCCCATCTTTTGGAAAAATTGGATGGAAGACAAATAGATCTGTCACTGTCCATATCAATGAGTATATTAAGCAAATGGGAGAGAACTTTGAGTCAATTATGACAAGCTATTTTGAAGGCTTTAAGAAGTCTATGAAGTAGAGATTGACGATACCAGTTTCCTTAGTAGAACAACACTATAATGACATATGTTTCCTTGTTGATATTGATTACACTTATATTCATGTTGTAGTACCTAGTGTCAGATGGCTAAGACCTCTAGGCTATGAAATCAATGTGGATGAAGCCTCAACCACCATTACTGCACTCCTACCAAAGGAGATTGATAAAGGTGCCAAGATATTTGACAATTATAATGTAATGAAGTCTAAAGTGGAAATGGAGTTAAAAATAGCTTCTACATTGAAGAAGAAAGACAAATTAGTAAAGAAACTAAAGGCTCAATTTGGTGATGAGAAAGAAGAAGATGATGAAGAGAATGAAGAAGAAGATGAGGTACAAGCTCAAGAACCTCTAGCTTTGACCCAAGTCATGGGTGAGGATCAAGAAGAAGAAGGTGTTGAGGAGGAAGAGGAAATCAAAGAAGCACCAGCTCAATCTGCACCAAAGAAGAGAAAGGCAAAGGCTCAACTTGTGACTAAACCAAAGGCAAAGAAAATTGTCAAGCCTAGCCCAGCAAAGCCTACAGCTCCTACCACTAGAGCTAGCACAAGAGAAACCACACAAAAGGCTAAGGAGATAACCAAGTAGGCAGAACAAGGAGGCCAAGAGAAAAAGAAAGAGAGAAGGAAATATATTGCTCAGCCTGATTCAGATGAAGAAAAGATAGAATCAGATGACATTAGTCAATTCAAGGTGGTAAGTCACACACCACTTTCTGATCTTGAAAAATTATGTGATAATGTCAAAAATAATGCAAATTTATCTGGATTGAAAATTTTATATTTTGATAAATTGAGTAGAGATGGAAAGAATCTAGTGGAAGACGCAGTGTATGCTATGATGTCCAAATTTAAGAACACTCCACTTGAGTTTGCCAACAATATACCCAAAAGTATATATGATATTGTTGAGAAAAAGTGGCATTATTGTTTAAGTCTTGAGAAACAAATTAGAGAGTCAACATTAGCTTGAGTGATGCCAGAGCTAACAAAAGGACAGATTGCTAAGGTAGTAAAGAGATATGTAGCTAGGTTTACACCTAAATATAGAGCCCTTAGCATTTTACAAAGAAATATTGATGATGTGGTTAATAAATCAACCCAAATATGGAAATCAATCTATGGGTTAACCACTATGAAGCAAGAAGAGGTTGATCCCTCTGAAGAAAAATAGGATGATAAGACTGAGGATAAGCAAGATAGCAAGGATGATGACAAAGATGATGATAATATATAAGAAGATGAGAGGACAGACAATACTATTGGGGAAGAACCTAAAAGAAAAGATGATGACATGGCAATAGTTGATGATCAGACAAAGGAATAGAGTGTGCAAGACACACAAGTGTCGAGTGTCACCCCCCCACCCCATATGACACAGTCAAGTCAACAGAGACAATTATTGTTAAGGATGTTTCTGATGCTTCACCTTAGAACATCAATCCTTTAACTACAAATAACTTGAAGAGGATGTTGGATCAGTCTACACTCCATGCAAAGTTATGTGAACAACCAATATTGGTGAGTTTAGATGAGCTCCAAAAGGCAATAACTGGTATCACAAGGGACAACTTGAATACACAATAACTACCTTCTACCATCCCTTCAGTACTCATGTGCAACCTTTGATGCAAACATCAATAGATATATCTACTAAGGTTGACACACTTGTAAAAGTTGACATTAATGAGAAGAAGGGGACTGAAATAGAGGAGATAGATAAAACAGGATAGATAGATGCATATGTACCTAAAGCACAAGATCAAGGTGCAAATCAAATCATTATAATTGATCAAGGCAAACCTGAAGAAAAAGACATACCAAAAGAAAAGGAGCAAGAAGCTGCTCAAGCATTGGTAACATTACCAACATCTAGATCTCCTACAAAATTCCTTCAGGAACTGAGCACTAAAGTTGTACCACTGTAGATTTCAGCACTAGGCTCCAGTTTGTCCAAGGTTGCTAAAATAATTCACTGTGGAGATATCACTCTAGATGAAGAAATAGCAATACCTAAATATGACTATGCAACCATTACCTTGGAACAAATAAGCTTAATGCAACAAGCCTTAGAAAAGAAGAAAAATCAAGAGATACTTAGACAAGAGTATAAACAGAGGCAAGCGTTGTACGAAATAAAAGACATTTTCTTAGATGCTTTCAATTTTCCTACACCTAAAGAATCAAAGCCAATATTAGAACAACTATTAGATATTATGGAACAGGTGAATGATGAAGACCAAGATACAAATGCAAAACTTATGGAATGGTCAGAAAGAAAATTTCAAGTCAATGAGAAAATATCTAGTGATATAGCACTGGCATAGGTACAATTGGCTACAAAAGTTGAGATAGTGAAGAAGGTACTTGAGAACATATTCTCATTGCACCTAAAATTGTGTGATCCCATACTCTTCACACAAGAAACTAGCCATAGAATTCTAAGTTTGGAGAGAAATCTCAAAGTTTTAGGTATGTAATTACCTCAAAACCTTGCTCAGAGTGAGAATCATTTTCAATCATTGCTTCACTCACAGAGTCAACTAGCTATGCTAACAGCAAAAGAGGCTAATATAAGAGCCAAGTTGACTAACATTCAAGCCTCCCTAACCCCTCATATGGAGATACTTCATAATGAACTAGCATTTACAGAAACTTTGTTGAAGAAAGATCCTAATCTTTCCACTTCAGATGGACTAGTTCACCTTGCAATGGAGATCGCCATCCAAATAAAGTCACTAGATGTTGCATGTGACAATTAGGATGCTACTCTAAAAATAATAATGGATGTCCACAAAAAGAGGGAGATAATATGAAAAGGAGGAGATAATATGCAAAGAGGGAGATATAAGATAAATACATGCAAGGGATAAAGGAAAGGGAGAGAAAAAAAAAAAAAGAGAGAAAGGGAGAGAAAAACAAAAAGAGAAAAAAGGGGAGATATACCAAAAAGGGGGAGCAAACAAAGAAGAGAAAAAAAATAGAAGAGCTGAAATAGAGCATATCAAATAAAGAGTATCAGCAAGAGATAGACTTACTCCATAATTTTGGATAATACAGGTACATTAACTTAGGGGGAGTTATGAATTTTGAGGTATATAGTCTATTATGAAATTTTGAAAATTTTGAAGTTTTGTATATAAGCTGAGTTGTGAATATATTATACTTGAGAAGGTTAGATTGATTATGTAAAGATAAGTTTTTTTGACACTCATGTCAAAGGGGGAGATTGTTGATCTCAGATTGGTTTTGACAATTGAGTGTCAACACACTTAAAACATTCACTGAGTTCATATTGAACTAAGTAATACATGCCGATTATAATATGTAAATATAGACTATGTCGAGTTTCAATGAGTGTCAAGTCACTCATGTGCCAAGTCACTTAAAGTTTTGAGTAGACAATACATGCCAAGTGATTCAAGTGCTGAGTAGATTGTAGGTGCTGAGTAAGAGACAGAATTTCAGTATGTGTTGAGCATCAATAACCTTAAGTGTCGAGTAACACAAATTTGACATAGATGTTTGAGATTGCACAAACAACTATGTAAACCATTTTTTAGCTGACCTAAGAACATACTATGATCTTTTGAAGATAAGGATGAATCTGTATGTAGATTTCCTATGTAATTACATGCAACCAATCAAAAAAAGGGAAAGGATTAAGCAGCAAAAAGGGATGAATCTCAACCATAGATTCATACCTAACCCTAAGTCTTCTAGGCTTCTTAAGGAGGACAAAACCCTAAACTTCATTATGAGTGTGTATGTGTAAGGAATTGAAGATAGAGAACAATGAAGTTTGCATGGAGACTTAGAAGTTGTAAGAAAGTGAATTGCGGAATCAATTTGAGAAGAACAAAGGATAGAGGATACAGCATTGACATATCAGATTAGAGATGATCAAGAAGAACATAGTATGGATTTGATCTTTAATCAAGCTACTAGAGCTAATCACAAGATCTATGTTGAAGCATCCTAACAGGTGATTTTGGTTAAATCTCCTAGGTGGAGTAGTCCTAAAAGACTGTTATAAATCCTTTAATAGGGTGACATTCCAAGTGGATGTTTTTAAGTCCTTTAGTCAAGCCTACTTCTAACAAGGTGTTGAAATCCTCTTAAAAGGTGGAACTTAACAATCCTCATAAGCCTTTAACAAGGCAGGCCTTTAACAGGGCAAATCATGTCTCATGGTCAACTCATTGTAACCTTAATTGGTGACTCTTTATGTATATGTTATATTAGTATGTTAGAAACACTAAATTAAGAAATCAAAATCATTTACAAACTAAAATATCATAACATAAATGAGAGACAAAGTGAAACCCTCAAATGAGAATATGAGCCATGGAATGGCTCTCCCAATGAGGATGGTCACTTGATTTAGGGATGAGTCTACTATGTGGATGTAGGATGTATGCTCAAGGTTTTCAAATTAGCTTCAATGGAGATGGAAATGGCAAATTGGTAGCTTGGGAGCTCTCAAATTGGCATTATAAGGGTATGGTTGATGGCTTTTGATTCTCAAACTAGCATTATAACTTTGGCTTAAAGGTTGTGATGAAATGGCTTGGGAGGGGATTCAATTTATAGGCTAAGGGCTTGAGGGATGGAGGGTTAAGATGGAAGGAAAGGAAAAAGCTTAAGGAGGGCTAGGATGCACTCAAAGGGGAGCACATGGATTGTGCTTGTTTAGCACTAATCAGGGAGTGACACATGTCACAGGGTGAGTGGATGGAGGAAAGGGGAAGGATGAGTCAACAAAGGAAGCTCAAGGGATAATATCTTCATAAAGACCCTTCATAATGGCTTGTAGGAGCAATGAATGGGCTTGTAAGAGTCTTTATGGCTTTTGTAAGAGCATTCATGGCTTGGTGGTTGGGATATTTTGGAGGGAGTTGAGATTGTTGACTTTGCTTGGCTTAGGAAAGTCTTAAGCTTGCTTAGGGAATGTGACAAGTTTAGGGGGTGGATTAGAATGGTTTAGGATTAGATTAGGCTTGTTAGAGAT